>CABEGB010001295.1:103892-184559 GCA_901521435.1 Crematogaster levior
CGAAGGATCAAAATGTTCGGTGCGGAATGGAATCGTAGGGAGGGAGAAAGTCACGAGCACGCACACACAAAAAACTCACACGCAAGTTTTAACAAATAACAATGTATATTTCTCTGAGTCACAAATAAAAATGTCTATTTACAGGTTTACGTACACTTTCCCCTCCGTTGTGAGCCACCTTGCCGTGGTGGAGGGGCTCCCCCAGGAAACTCTCCTGGGGGTCTAAGAGCTCACACATGGAAGGAAAACCATGTTAAAAAACCCGGGTAGGCCGGACTCGTGAGGAGGGTTATACCAACCGGCCTAGGAGTGGGGGGCTCCGAAATAACCCCCCCCCTGGAAGACAACCAGGTTAAATAATAACAATTTTTATGGATTGGATGGATAATATAGATAGAAACTTACCGCCCCAGGGGTCTCGGATCCCCAGGGGCCGGCGTGGGGGGGGTGGTGTGGCCCTCCCCATGTCGTCATCCGGCGACACACCGGGCAGGGGGTGCGACGCAGGCCCCCTGCCCAAGAATGCGTTGGCGCATATGAGGAGGCCAGGGTCCTCCTTTTAGAGAGGGCCCTGGCGGTTTTCGAGGGGCTCCTCCATTTACTGGGGGAGCCGTTGTCGTCGAGGGGTTCCCGCCCTGGGGGGTTCGCCCCCCAGAGCGGTCCGGGAGGCGTAGGCCCGGCTCCGTCCGGGACCTACGCCTCGGTAGTTCGAGGTATGGGGAGGCCTGCGTCCCGTTCTGTCGGGACGCAGACCTCCCCGGAGATAAGTGCCCCCCCCCCAGGTGCTTTAAGTGTCTGGGGCGGGGGCACATTCGTAGATGGTGTCCCTCCGCTGCCAACCGAGGCAATTGTTGCCTGCGGTGTGGCGCGGAGGAGCACCATGTGGGGGAATGTGCGGCACCGGCCGCACATTGCCCCCAGTGTGCCGACGCCGGGCTACCCGCTCGCCATCGCATTGGTGGGAGCGGGTGCCCCGTGGTCCCTCCCCGTCGCGGGGGAGGGAGGAGGAAACGGAGGAAGGGGAGGGGGGCTTCACCCCCCTCCCCGGTTGTACCTGGTGAGGGGCCCCCGACTGTTGGGGTGTCCCCTCCCCAGGCGGATGATACTGTCCCCATGGGCTCCCCTTCTGGGGAGCTCATGGAGGTTGAAGTGGGAGGGGGGGATTTGTCCCCCCTCCCTCCTTTGGAAGTTAGCGGAGGCGGGGTGGAGGAATCCACCCCCCTCCCCATGGAGAGGGATAAAGGAGAGGGGGAGCAATTCCCCCCCCCCCACGGAGATGGTTGTGGAAAGGGGGGAGAAATCCCCCCTTTCCTTGGAAAAGGATGTTGAGGAGGAGGGGGAGCAATCCCCCCTCCCCCTCGCCGAAGCGGGTGGTGGTGCGGGGGTAAAATCCCCCCTCCCCCCGTGGAGGCGGGGAAGGAGGTTAGGGATGAATTCCCCCTCCCCCCTAGGAAAAAGAAGGCCCGCAAGGGCCTTAAGCCACCAGATGAAGTTAAGGGAGAGGCGGGAGATTTAAAACTCTCCCGCCTCCTCCCCACGGTCACCCTTGAGAGGGTGACCAATAAGGAGGGTGATTTGTCGCTCCCGGGATCGGCGTCCGGGGGTGGGGGTGGGGGTGGTGGGGGGAGACCCGTCTCCTTCACCCTCCTCCACCGCCCTGCCTATAGGGACGTCCGATCCTGGGACGACATTATTACATGTATTGATCACGGGACCGTCCCCTCGCACCACAACGTGCTGTGGCGGACGGTCTTTCAGGAGGTGGAACGCAGAGACCCCCTTCTTGCTGGGGGTCTCCTTATGATCAAGGGGAGGGACACGGGCATCAATTTTGATGCCACGGTCCTTCCCCAAGGTGCTGATAGCGTCGATGCTGTGAGGGACGCCGTCACGAAGTTGGCAACGGAGCACCCAGGTTGGGAGCTCCGTTGCCATGTGACGGCGATTCCTCCACAGTATCGATGCCCTAAAGAGGCCTCAATGCGGGCGTCGGGGGTAAATGCCGTCAAGGCGCCCCCCGATGTCCGCCTTGAGGCCAACAGATTCTTCTTGGGGTTGAAGGCGGGGGATGGTCCTCCTTCCCCAACAGACCTTCACCCCAAGAGGAAAAAGAAGAAAAAGAGGTAATTGGGGGCGGGGGCCCCCAATTGCCTCTTGCCCCATTGAGACCCGGGGGCAGCCCCCCCTCTTAACATCTGGGGGGGCGGGGGAAGGTCGAGGTGACCCGGCCTTCCCCAGTGTAGAGTATTATAATACCGGGGAGGGAGTGCTATTACGAGACCCTGGCACTCCCTCCCCCCGAGATTGGGGCCTCCATTTTTGGAGGCCAAGCCAGAAGGGGAGCTGGATGAATGCCAATAGGTGATGCCCAGCTCCCCTTCTATAATGGCTAGGGATGGTCACCCCCAGGGGTTTTAGTGGGTATGCCGGAGGGGAACTTCTTTCCCCTCCGGTGAGTCCCACATAACCCGTAGAGGTCCCCCCGGGCCTCTCGGGTATCCATAAAGGATTTCCCCTGGGTGAACAAAAAAAAAAAAAAGGTTTACGTACACTTTGTTGTAGCGCGATGTGCGGAACACGGCACGGACGTAGCGAGTCCGCTGTGAGAAACGCGACACACGTTCGGAAGCGTTTCCGCGGCGGTTGAACACCAAACTGACTGTTGCGAGGAGCAAGCGACTCCAATAAAGCGTGCGTGTGAAAATAGCAGAGCAAGCAACTCTGCTATCGCGAACATAACTCGCGTGATGATAGAAGGCGACTATTTTGCGTGCAAGTATTTAGCGAAAGAAAAATGCGGGTCGTACTCGAAAGGCTCAAAGTAGACTGGCGACCGTCCCTACTCAGCATTCGCTTTTATACCGCACCTTTGCGGAATGTTCTTCTCGGTCGTCATTTCCTTTTAAAGGAAATGACGCTAAAAATGGAACACTCCAGAAAGGCCCGGAAAATGTTATAAATAATAAGGGGACGGTTTAACATATTTTTATTTGAAGCGCCGCCGCTTCACGTCAAGCGCGCTCAGCGCAAGCGCGGCGCTGCTCGCGCTAAGTTGTACAACGAGGTGATGAAGGGACATAAGTCCCAAGCGTAATGCGAGTGGAAAGTAGCGACAGCAATGTGTGCGATGTACCACACATTACTATCGCTACTCTCCACCCGTATTATTGATGCATTACACAACCTATGTTGCACAGACCATGCAACACAGGCGATGCAATGCAGCGCGAGGAAAGCTCGGCGGAACCCTTCGTTCGTTTGCGAACAACCATTTACTTGTAGTTGTGCAAGAAATTTATCTCTATATTTACCTTGATCCAATTGTAACATATTGTTTTGAAAAGACGTGATAAGAATTTCTTCTAATTGATGCGTTTGACTTTTACTTTTGAAAACAGACCGATTGGAGATGCCCTCGATTTCCACGCTCAGCATTTTACATCACGGCTTAATGTACAATGTGTAGCTAAATGTCCTTTTCCGCATCTGTAACAATGAACAATTTTATTATATGCATTACTTTTCACGGATGTATTGTTTTTTCGCGGCTGTAGAGTTTGAACGATGTGCCGTTTCCGTTATTTTCTTTGGATGACTGTCATGTGTATGCGATGTTTTTCTTGGAAGTTTCTTGACGTCTGTTACTTGCACCAACGCCGTCGTGCCTTGTAATTGATCTGTGTCCTTTGCTGACATTTCCATACTTGTTGCGAGTTTAACTGTTTTATCAAAAGTTAGATTTCGGAATTCGAGGAGTTTTGATTGGATTCTTGTACTCTTCATACCAAAAACGAATTGGTTTCGTAATGCGGTTTTTAAGATACGGTTCGAAATTACAATTTATACTTAATTTTTGTAATGCTGCTACGTATTGTAATATACTTTCATTTTCTAATTGGTGTCGTTGCTGGAAACGGAAATTTTGTGCGATTTCCAGTGGTGTTGGGGCGTAAAATTCTTGTAATTATGCGATTAAATCGTTGTAAGTTTGCTCGTAAGCGTTCTCTGGGATGCGTTTATTGCAAATGACATCAAAAGCGGTCGGCCCAATATAATGTAACAGATACGATACCTTATTCTCAACTGATACTTTGAAAAGTCTAAAATCACCTTCTAATCGACTCGACCAACAATCGACCAACTCCAACCATGGCCAACTCATCGACGTATCAAAAGGCTCGATGTGGAATGTAGCTTGCTCGTGCTTCTGCCATCTTGTGTGATAATTCTTTTTCCTTTTGTGTTATTCACACTCAGATATGCTGGATCCTCGTCGCCAATTCTTATTATGTCTTTGATGTATGGAAGGTAATCCAAGCTGGTGCCAGATAAAATATTGGTCTTTATTATAACAGATTTGATAAAGGACTTCCGGTCGGAAAGTGAGAGTATAAAGAGCCCAGAGTTAGAAAGACGGAAAATAAGAGCGAGAATTGGAGAAGAAGGTGGAATATAGAGGATAGAAGAATGAAGGAGGAGAGGAGGAGGCGAAAGGCAGAAGAGAGAGTGAAGGAAGGAGAAGAAGTGAAGGACAGGGAAAATTGGAAGTAAAGAAAAGAGGAAACTTAGAGGTTAAGTTACATAACCGCAAAGGAGAAACGGAAAAGGAGGAGCTGCAGATCGCACAAAGGATCGACAGGAAGCAGGATTGATAAAGACGTACGGATAGAGAGCGGTAGATGGCAGCAAGAACAGGTAGGACATAGTGTCCCTAGAATATAGAGTCTAGCCACTTGCCCTTAAAATGGCGTCTTTGTGTGGTGGGGATGACTCGTATTGACGAAGTGAAAAGTGAACATAAGTCAAGATTGTCGAGTGAATATTCAATTACTCTTTTAATCATTTTGTATCGTGACAAATAGTTGTAGTAGAAGTCAGTATACATATTATCAATAGCAACTTATGTTAAATGTAAAATATAAATGTTAAGAATTATATCCTTTTTCATAAGAGTGAAATCCGTGAGTTGTTTTGT
Organism: Crematogaster levior; assembly: GCA_901521435.1. Classification (NCBI taxonomy): domain Eukaryota; kingdom Metazoa; phylum Arthropoda; class Insecta; order Hymenoptera; family Formicidae; genus Crematogaster; species Crematogaster levior. Next base: position 108,868 of record CABEGB010001295.1, read on the forward strand.
AATCTTAGAATATGATGATGATGATAATTATAAATTGAATTATTGTACAGATGTTAATATAATAAACATTATTTACAGAATACACAAAATGCCTTACTGCTGCGTGCCGAAATGTTCCAACTCGTGGAAAAAAGGTTATTCTATGCATCGCTTGCCAAGGAATATTGACAGAAGGCAACAATGGATTGCAAATATAAACAAAAAAAATATAGATCTTTCAAAAGACTGGTTTGTATGCGAGGTAAGCTTCATATATTGTTTTGTAATACAAACATTTCTACATAATATTAATGTAATTAATATTCAACAGATACATTTTTCATCAGAAATGTGGGAAAAACCACGAATAGATGGAAAGAAAAAGCTGAAAAGTAATGCAATACCTACCATTTTTGGACATGTAAGTTCTATTTCTTTATATTATTCATATTATATTAGTATTCTTTCTTATATTTGTTATATGTCACACAATGCAGAATGAAATAAACACTACATCAGCTATATTTGGAGAATCATCAAGCCAAGCCACACTACGAGAATCATCATCAAGCCAAGCCATACTAGGAAAATCATCAACAAGCCAAGCCACAGTAGGAGAATCATCAACAAGTCAAACCACACCAGGAGAATCATCAACAAGCCAAGCCACAGTAGGAGAATCATCAACAGGTCAAACCACACTAGGAGAATCATCAACAAGTCAAACCACAGTAGAAGAATCATCAACAAATCAAACCACACTAGGAGAATCATCAACAAGTCTTGAGCTTAAGCTTAAGAACGCAAATATGATGATTGTTAAGTTAGATAAATCAAAAACTATACTTAAAAATCATATAAGAAGACTTATAGATCAAAACAAGAAATTAAAAAAACAAATATGTATTTTGAAAACAAACAAGAATTTCTGCAAGATATTAAATGACGATCAAATTGCTCTTAACAGACAAAATGCACGAAGTTGCAGGTGGTCTAATAATACTGTCATAAAAGCCCTTCGATTAAGAATGTCATGTGGTAGTGACCTCTATCAAGCTAGCAGGACCAAATTAGCAGAATCAAGTCGGACCTATCAGATTATTTAGTACCCATTTTGTACCACTAATTTGTACCACCAATAATAATTTTGTACCACGTGCCATTTAGAAAAAAACCGTGGCGCTGCTACCTTGATATCAAGCTAATTAAATTTAGTTCTATTAAGCTCAAGAGTAAAGTAACCTTTCTTATTAGCAGAACAAATCACTACTTGCACACTCGACGCGGCATAATTTTTACCGTCGAAATATGAAATTTCAGAATTTGTACCCCTACCCTTCTTCTCGAAACCACCCCTAATCTTTGGCGGCTCCAAGAGTAAAGTACCCTTTTCCCTCGGCAGAATCGAACGACACTACTCTTGCTCGATGCGCAGTAATTTGTACCGTCGAAATATAAATCTTGAGAATTTGTAGCCCTACCCTTCTTCTCGAAACCATCCCTAACCTTTGGCGGCTCCAAGAGTAAAGTACCCTTTTTCCTCGGCAGAATCGAACGACACTGCTCTTGCTCGATGCGCAGTAATTTGTATCGTCGAAATATGAAGCTTGAGAATTTGTACCCTTATCTTTCTTTTCGAAAACACCCCTCAATCTTTGGCGACTTCAGGAATGAAGTACCTCCTTCTTCAGCAGAATGTATTTTTATTTTAGAATATAATATTGACTATTGATAGAATGTATATGTGTATATATATCAACATAATCAACAAAAATTATGTATGCCTAATCCTAATCACGCGATTTTATCTTTACAATCATAATCGAAGTAGATAAACAATAAATTGTATATTTTAGAGTCATTCTAAAATAAAAATACATTCTGCTGAGGAACGAGGGTACTTTATACAATAGATCTATACAATATATAAATTGTACAAATTGTTTATACAATATATCTATGCAATATATTAATTGTTTTATGAAGCACATATAATAATTTAAATATAAGGAACATATATTGAACATGTATTAACATATATTAAGATATTATTAAAGAACATATATTAAATATATATTTATTATAAAAAATAAAAAACATTTTTTATTACAAATATAAGAGAGAATACATTAAACATTTAATTTAAACATTTAAATAACATTTAAACATTTTAACATTTTAACATTGAAATAATAAATTTTCGATAATCAGCTAATCTTTAATTGCTATAAATTAATAAAGCCGGTGTGATTGGGCTATTTTCTTTAACATTTTTTTCTTTTTTTTCTAAATCATTATACTCTAGCCATGTTCGTCCGACTCTCAAGCAAATAGCCGTATAATGTCCTATTGTTTATACGGTTCTTGTCAAAACAAATCTTTTATATGTGACAATTCCGATCAATTTATATTCCGTTCTATTTAGAGGATTTCTGAATGACTCGCTAATATCGTTCAACTTAACTCCTGTGTGTGAACTAATGTCTTTTGAAAAAATTTCGAAAATAACAATAGTTCCTGTAAAATAAAGAAATATAAATTTACATATAAAATGATTACTTAATTAATAGAAATTATTATTAATAAAAGAAGGGAACATTTCTCGTTTGAGCATATAATGTAAACAGATCTCGTAGATATTAGAATATCTGCTATCAATATTTTTATCTAGCAAATTATGTTTATAAATCATATGTTCAAACGTAATACTTAATTACATACGTAATAATTCAATATTTTAATAAATTGTACTTGTTTCAGACAGTGTTGTTTTTTCAAACCCAACACAATCTTTTGTGCAACAAGGATGTTTACCTTCCAGGGAAACGCTCTCTCTTACTATTTCATCGAAATTATTAGCCTGTGTTATTTTCGACTCGTTTATCTGGATTATAGACAACTTTTTCTGGCGTACTACGCAACCAGAATTGCAACGAGATGTCTCTTGAAAACTTGGTGTATCTTTGAAGAGGATGCTAGCTAAATAACCTACGTTTGTCTCGCAATTTACATAGTTGCAACCAGCGATGTTAGAAATCGGAAAAATTTGCAAAAGTATTTGGGCGCGTAATTTATACGAGTAGGGACTAATACCATTATGTATAGCATGATCAATTAATTTAAAAAACAAATTAATTTCTGCTATTTTGTTTATGTATGTTTTAATGTCATTAAAATCATGTCCTGCAGCAAATAATATTTGGAATATACTGTCAAATGCACAAATATTAGAAACAGTGTAATTATTATTATCTATTTTTAATGATTTTAAAGATAGTTCATTGCCATTTTTTAAAATAGGTATTTTCATTGCCTTTTTACAAGTTAAAGCGTCGACTATTTTATATTTATTTTCACCAAGATATAATGCCTTAGTTTTGCTCGATTTTTTTGTTCCTAATTTACGCCAATTCTCGATTTCACGGCTGGCCAAAATGTCTTTTATATTTTCTATACTTGTGCACATTATGCATATACGAGGTTGACCGTAACCTTCTTCAGCATCTCCGAAACGGTACGGAGCATTAAGGTAATGCATGTACACGTTTTTTACATAAAACGCAAATATGTGCATCTGTAGGTTGATCATTATTTTGACATGCAGGACACGATTTATTTGAATCTGACAATAAATTGTTATCATGTGCGAGCTCTTTAAGAGGCGTGGAAGTTACTGATACATGGAGTATGTCTTCTGTATGAACAGATATATTGTTACTGTGAACAGATATATTGTTTTGTGCATCAACAATTTTTAATTCCATATAAATAATTTACGTGCTTCTGAACAAAAGAATCAACGCGCAGTAGTGGACAATTTTTTAATAACAAAGATTTTAATTTATTGAACTCGCTTTCAACGGGTGCACTAGAAGTAGGAATGCGACCGTAACCAAATTTATCTGTACAAACATTTGTCCAAAGAGGTAATTGTCTGATATCAATCATAAGACGATCAACTAATTGTGGATAATAGTGTGGATTAATTCTATCACCTTCGTTCGAAATAATTGATGATTTAACATCATTTAGAATTTGTCTAACCCACGTGGTCCATGAGTTTTCGAAAGGATTAACAAGATTATCTGTTTCAGTTGCTTCTTCAATTTTGTACTTACAATCAGTACTGTCATCAATTTCAAAATTTTCAAATTGCAATTCATTATTTGTCATTAAGTTTATTAGCTTCGTGTTTCTTCAGATTGCGTAGGATTGCCATTTTCTAAGTTTCCATCGGTTTCAGACAACGCTATTGTAAAAATAAAGTTAATTATTTCTTGTGCATTTGCGATGCTTCCGCAAAGTATTAATCGACCGATTGCATGAAGGTAGAAAGTTTTTACTCTCTTATTTAGTGGTTTGAAAAAATTAGAATATGATTTTATAAAATGCGCAACGTTAATTCTAATAGCATTTAGGTAAATCGGAGTTTCTACACGAATCCGCGTAATCTTCTATATTAGAGCAATTGGTAAAAGCACGAATGATTGCAATTAATAGTGCTTTTGAGGAATCGCATACCACTTCTTTGGGTACTGGTGCACCGTAGAGTAACCATTCTGTCAAAAAAAATGTATCAAATTAACATTGTGACTTTCACTTATCATTTGGCAAATTGAAAATTGTCCACTTTTGCAATTGATAGCACAAATATATAAAAACATATATATGTTTAGACATTGATCCATCCGCCTTATATAATTTTTTAACAACACTACCCGTAGCATCAATAAATACGCATGCATTGTTTTCAAGAACATATTTTTTGTAAACGTTAAGTTGATGACTACTCCAATAATGAATAAAGAAAGGGTCTAATCCAATATTGTGTATAATATTTTGTAACGATGAAAATTTTAAAATAACTAATACCGCCGCCGAACACCAACCCGAGCGCTTTCCCTACTTCGAGCCGGCACGCGTACGCCGGGTGGAAGAATTTCCTTTCCCCATCTCCTCACAATTTTCCGTATAAAAAGGGATCCAAAAAGATCTCTAGACCGATTCCGGATCCTGACAGCCGACGCTACCAGCCGACGCTAGAAGGATATTCCTGAACCTGTTCCTCAAAGTCGCAAAACCAGGGAGTCGAGCGTACTCGGTTTCCGTCGAGCGTTCTCGACAGCTGCTTCCTGAACACCAAATTCTTCGGGTAAAAGCAGCGCCCGGGGTGGAGAGTGCTCCGCCTCCGCCGAGCGTTCTCGGCCGCTGCCAGAACCGAAGATCCAAATACGATACGGGACGTGGGGTAGAACGTACTCTGTCTCCGCCGAGAGTTCTCGGTTCCCGCACGCACACCGACCATCCGTACCCATCCCCGAGACATCGAATAGAGTGCAGCAGAGCGTTCTCTGCTACCGCCGAGTGTTCTCGGTCCGGTTGTCTCATCCGGATACATTCCGCGGACTTCCGATCTCCAACCGCGGCATAATATCGCGCCATCGCCATTGATACGGCGATCGATAAGCCATCGCGCCGCGCCACGAACCGCGAGCTTTTAAATCAACCGTCGCTACGGCATTCCTGTGAACTTGGCACACCATATTTAAAAATCTAAAATTTTTTTTAGAGTTCTGACATTCTTTTGAATAGTTCTAGAGTTCTATATAAATATTTTAAATAGTTCCGATGATTAAACACAAAAAAATCGAATTCGAAAATACGGTGCGCCAAGTTCACGCAGCGCACCAAATCATAAAAACCAACTGTTTCTTCGGAGTTCTAGTTAGTTTTACAATAGTTCTACAGTTCTCTGTCAAATATATCAATAGTTCTAGCAATTAAAAGCAAAAAATCGATTTTTGAAAACTTAACGCCCGAATTGTAATTTGTATAAACTTGGTAACAGTTCTGACCAGATTGTATTTTTGCGACATTTTTACGTTACTTGTAAGAAATTTTATTATCTTTTTTCCTAAAAATAAATATTTTTCAAACTAACGCTATTTTTAACTTTCAAAAGTCAACTTTTACGTAAAAAAATTTTTTTATCAGTTCTAGCTCATCTGATAAGAGTTCTGAGTAGCGTTCCCAGAGTTCTACAGAAAAGTCTTATGACTTTTTCCTGTAAAATAATTATTTTTCAAACTAACGCTATTTTTAACTTTCAAAAGTCAACTTTTACGTAAAAAAATTTTTTTATCAGTTCTAGCTGATCTGATAAGAGTTCTGAGTAGCGTTCCCAGAGTTCTACAGAAAAGTCTTATGACTTTTTCCTGTAAAATAATTATTTTTCAAACTAACGCTATTTTTAACTTTCAAAAGTCAACTTTTACGTAAAAAAATTTTTTTATCAGTTCTAGCTGATCTGATAAGAGTTCTGAGTAGCGTTCCCAGAGTTCTACAGAAAAGTCTTATGACTTTTTCCTGTAAAGTAAATATTTTTGTAATTAACGCCATTTTTAACTTTTAAGTTAAAAAAATTTTTTTACAAGTTTTAGTCTGATGATTTTTTCCTGTAAAAGAATTACTTTTCAAGTTACTGGAGATAAGATTATTCAGGATGAGAATCATCAGTTAATCATTTGAAATTTATTTTGTACATAAAAAATAAATCTTTATATGATACAGATATCTCTTGGAGTTAAGTGCAACTGTGAAGTTATTTTTTTTCTTTTTTTCTTTTTTTAAAAAAAGGCGTATATGTTGGCCAAGAGTAGATTTTAATCATTTACACTCTTTTTATTCTTTATTTCTTTATATTTTTTACAAAATAAATTTCAAATGATTAACTGATGATTCTCATCCTGAATAATCTTATCTCCAGTAACTTGAAAAGTAATTCTTTTACAGGAAAAAATCATCAGACTAAAACTTGTAAAAAAATTTTTTTAACTTAAAAGTTAAAAATGGCGTTAATTACAAAAATATTTACTTTACAGGAAAAAGTCATAAGACTTTCTGTAGAACTCTGGGAACGCTACTCAGAACTCTTATCAGATCAGCTAGAACTGATAAAAAAATTTTTTTACGTAAAAGTTGACTTTTGAAAGTTAAAAATAGCGTTAGTTTGAAAAATAATTATTTTACAGGAAAAAGTCATAAGACTTTTCTGTAGAACTCTGGGAACGCTACTCAGAACTCTTATCAGATCAGCTAGAACTGATAAAAAAATTTTTTTACGTAAAAGTTGACTTTTGAAAGTTAAAAATAGCGTTAGTTTGAAAAATAATTATTTTACAGGAAAAAGTCATAAGACTTTTCTGTAGAACTCTGGGAACGCTACTCAGAACTCTTATCAGATGAGCTAGAACTGATAAAAAAATTTTTTTACGTAAAAGTTGACTTTTGAAAGTTAAAAATAGCGTTAGTTTGAAAAATATTTATTTTTAGGAAAAAAGATAATAAAATTTCTTACAAGTAACGTAAAAATGTCGCAAAAATACAATCTGGTCAGAACTGTTACCAAGTTTATACAAATTACAATTCGGGCGTTAAGTTTTCAAAAATCGATTTTTTGCTTTTAATTGCTAGAACTATTGATATATTTGACAGAGAACTGTAGAACTATTGTAAAACTAACTAGAACTCCGAAGAAACAGTTGGTTTTTATGATTTGGTGCGCTGCGTGAACTTGGCGCACCGTATTTTCGAATTCGATTTTTTTGTGTTTAATCATCGGAACTATTTAAAATATTTATATAGAACTCTAGAACTATTCAAAAGAATGTCAGAACTCTAAAAAAAATTTTAGATTTTTAAATATGGTGTGCCAAGTTCACAGGAATCGCTACGGCGAGACCGCGTCACCGTGCCGCGCCGAAGCACGTGCTCACCGCGTGCGCCCATCGCGAATATCGAAACCTCGTCTCGTTACCGCGCGGACCACGCGGTACCAGGGCTACAGCGCGCCCCACGCGCAATATATCCACTCCCCGCGCGAATTGTATATAGTTGTAAATAATCTCTGTAATAAACTAAGTTATTCGTTAAAACATAGCGTATTCACTTCAACCCATCGAACCCCGGATTCCGACGAGCTACGCCCGAGCGTTCGAGGCAACGGGTTGTTTTAATATAAATGAGGTTTTCTCAATTGAACTATATAAATGAATCTCCCTCAGTCATTAGCTTATGTGCTTTTTCTGCACAATATACATGGACTGATTTATTTTGTAATTCCTTTCCAATAATCATTCTTGTTGGATTTCTTAAATATCATTTCTTACTATTTCTTTTTCCTTACGTATAAGTTCAATTTAATTTTATACAATTATCAGATGGATCATTATTATTTATAATACATTTTAATGTACTGCCGCATTTACCAGAGCCTAAATAGAAAACATTACAATAAAAAAAGCTAAATTAATTGTATATTATGTAGTTATACAATATTAAAGTTTCATTGGGAATTTTAATGTGCTCACTGTTTTTGATCATGAATGATTTACAATGATTACATTGAAATTTCTACATACATTTAAACGCGACGTATCCTGTTACATAATGTATTGAACATTTTTTGAGAGAAGGATTAGACATCTTTTCAACTTGACCCATAATAATATCTGACGATTTGAAAGGGGATTCTACAATTATGTCGTTTTCAAAACCATCATCTTGAATCAATTGAGAACAGGAATTTGTAATCATATTTGTTTGCGCAGCGGTGAATATTGGTGGGCAGTTATTATCACAACAAATTACCTTTTTAAAAAAAAGGTACAAAAAAAGCGCCAAGTATACGCATCGCAAGAGAACTCATTCAAAAAAGAATTCTTGTAAAAAACAACTTTAATATATGTTGAAAACTTTCGGCAAAAGATGACTCAAATCTTTCCAAATAAAAAAAAAGTAATGATATAAAAAAATTACGCCAACTACAAAATGGGTAATGCAGGTTTCGATTATGCAAACCGAAAAATTTATTACTTTATTATTACTCTTTGTACTAATATTAAGTAGACAGATTTGTTATGACCTGACTTTTTCCAAAAATCAGTTATTGCAGCATTATTATTAGTTTCGATACCGCCAACGCCATCGGTTGCGAAACTAATAACTCAATCTAAAGTACTAATCAGGTCATAACCAAAAATTGCGACAGAGTCACCAGGAAACGCAACTGCTGATCCGAACCTTAGTCAGCAGTTGCACCACAGAATCACCAGGAAATGCAACTGCTGATCCGAACCTTAGTCAGCAGTTGCACAACAGAAACGAGGGCACCGATGCCCTTTTAACGCGATGCGCCTAACGCATCGCGAGCAGTAATTAACCCTTGTTTGACACACTGCGGTGCAAAACACCCCAGGCCCACTTTTCGTTAATTTGAAGTATGTAACCCTGAGAAAATCGGGTCTATGGCACCATCTGTTATAAGTTCGATAGTGCCACTATCCCCTCAAGCAAGTGGCATCACGCTAGGACCGTTAGTCTCCTTGCGACAGCCGTCCAAAATCGACTGGGGTAGCCTGCACCCCACTGTGTCAAGTACGGTTGAGTGTGTGAATTTTGAGTGAATTTTTTTTCAATTATATTTTGACATCAAAGTAAAGAATAAAGTGAGTATACTATGTTATATCATGTCTAATTTTTTTTTACGATATATAATATTTTATTTAAATAATTAGATGGCGTATAATCTGCGTTCTCGACCTATGAGCGAGGAGTTACTTGAGGAGGACGAAAATCGTGAGGAGTTTGTTGAGCAAAATGATGATGAGCATTTTCCGAGCGAGGAAAAAAGTTCTGCCTACACTTCAGGAAGTGATGACGATGTTGAAATGGAGGATGTTAGTTTGAATGCGCGCCTTCAAATTCCTCGTTTTCGAGGACGTCCATCGACCAAGCTAAGAGGCAAAAATGGTTTTCTGTGGAATACGACATTTTCTTCTCAAAGATCAGGTTCGTAAAAATATGTGAAATGTGTGAAATATACGCTTCAAAATGTATGAAACGACAACAGACGCCAATTCGAAGCAGAAACGGTTTTTCTCTCTTTTTCTACCTGCCGCGCAGGTAGAAAAAGAGAGAAAAATCTTACCTTCTCATTCGTTCTCTCCTGTTACATGCGACGCATCTTTTTCCCGCTTTTTTTCTGTCTCTGTCCGACTCATATGAAATAGATGCTGTAAATAATACCGCATGAAAAGAGATGTCGTATCAGAGCAGAATCGTTTCTCATTTATATTTTTTTTTTTTCTACCTGACTCGGGCGGAATTTATGCTCAAAATTTTAGCATGATAAATAAGGACATATAAATGTTATAATAATTTTGTTTTATAGACAGACTATCTGATGTTGCTCCTGAACTAATTCCCGGTCCAGCAGGTGATGCTTTAAATGCTGAGACGATTCAAGACTTTTGGAATTGTCTTTTTGATAAAGAGATGATTGACATTATTGTTAAAAATACGAATAAAAAAATTGAACAAGAATGTCTTTCACTTGTTGCTGAAGATAAAACAGAGTCGTATCATCACCATACAGATGAGGTCGAGATTAGAGCATATATTGGTCTGCTGTATTATGGTGGCTTATGGAAATCAAGTGATGTCAATGACAATCGGCTATGGGATAAAAAAAATGGCATAACATTCTACAGGTGTCTTTTTTCTTGTAACAGATTCACTTTTTTGTCAACATGTCTGCGTTTTGATGATAAAAGAACGAGAAACAAAGATGATAGATTTGCACCAATTCATCAATTATGGGATATTTTTATTGAAAACTGCAAGAAAAACTACAGCGCTAGTAGTACTCAATGTACTGTAGACGAGCAGCTATTGAGTTTTAGAGGACGTTGTAAATTCAGAGTTTACATGAAGGATAAGCCTGATAAGTATGGATTGAAAATTATCAGTCTCCACGACGCAAAAACTTCTAATATGATAAATATATACATATTTATACATAGTATATATTTTTTTCAAATATGAATTATATATATATATATATATACAGGGTGGCCCACATAACTCTTAACAGCTGAATATTTCGGAAACCATTTGTCAAATCAAAAAGTTGTTCATGAGAAAGTTTTATGTATTCGAGGGGCCTTTCTAACAACATAAATATGAAGTTACTCCCTGCCCCCCTTTAAGGGGGGCAGGGGGTAACTTCACAATTTCAAACGGGACCCCCTATAAAATGTTAGATGGTTGGGTTCTACGGGAAAAAACAAGTAAATTTTGTTAAAAACACTTTTTTGTCAGATGTTTCTGTTAAAAGATATGACGGTGTTAAGTTTCGAAGCTACAGGAAATCAAAATCACAACACACTGTTTGTTTATTTATTCAATGTATTTACAGGAAATCAAAATCACAACACACTGTTTGTTTATTTATTCAATGTATTTACAGGAAATCAAAATCACAACACACTGTTTGTTTTATTCAATGTATTAAATGTTCAAAATGTCCGCCATGAACTTGTAAACATGTATTTATTCGAAGCAACAAATTATTCCTAACATTTTCTAACATTTCAGAAGTCACTGAAGCGCAAGCGTCGCGTATCCTTTGCTTCATATTCTCTTTTGTCGTTGGCGGTTCAAACATAACTTTCTCCTTCACATATCCCCACAAAAAGAAGTCTAATGGTGTCAGATCGGGAGATCGAGGAGGCCATTCAACAGGTCCACCACGACCTATCCACTTGTCTCCAAATTTTTCGTATAACAACTGTTTGGTAGTGTTTGCAGAATGTGGCGGCGCGCCGTCTTGCTGAAACCACATCTTCCTTCTGATGTGTAGTGACACATTTTCCAAAAGCGCAGGTAAATGGTTTTGTAATAAGTTACAATAACTATTACTCCTTACAGTTTCTTCAAAAAAATAGGGTCCAATCACAAGATTTCCTATTATTCCGCACCAAACAGTTAAAGACCACCGATGTTGGAATGGAATTGATCGCATCCAATGAGGATTTTCAACGGCCCAATAATGCATATTATGTCTATTCACATGCCCTGAATTCATAAAAGTAGCCTCGTCGGAGAAAAGTATTTTGCACAGAAAGTCATTATCTTCCATAGCACCATGTATCCATTCACAAAATGTTATGCGGCGTTCATAGTCTATCACCAAAAGTTCTTGTGATGGAATTAAGTGATATGGATGATATCTATTTCTTTTCATAATTCGTTGAATTGAAGAACGACTGATACCCGATGCTCTGGCAAGTTCACGTTGACTAACATGAGGATTTAATGTAATTGCACCAAGAACATCAGCACTGTTTCTCTCATTAGTAATACTTTTACGTTTATTGTGAGTTGTTGTACGCAATTTACCATGTTCACGAAGCCGCTTTTCTAAATTATAAAATGACACGTGCGATTTTTTAATCCCATAACGTTCAAAAAACATTACTGCTGCACGCCGATAATTCTTTTGGCATTCACCTAACACTAATAACATATTCACTTCCGTATCAAACATAGTGATAGCTATAATTGTCACGGTGCTAACTGTTTGAATAGTAACATACAACTGACAAGATTTTCATAAATAGTTAAATTGACCTCAACGAATGTATGAATGTTTGTTTATGTTTGAATCACCGACAAAAGACAAGGATACGCGACCCTTATACGTTTCCTGTAGCTTCGAAACTTAACACCGTCATATCTTTTAACAGAAACATCTGACAAAAAAGTGTTTTTAACAAAATTTACTTGTTTTTTCCCGTAGAACCCAACCATCTAACATTTTATAGGGGGTCCCGTTTGAAATTGTGAAGTTACCCCCTGCCCCCCTTAAAGGGGGGCAGGGAGTAACTTCATATTTATGTTGTTAGAAAGGCCCCTCGAATACATAAAACTTTCTCATGAACAACTTTTTGATTTGACAAATGGTTTCCGAAATATTCAGCTGTTAAGAGTTATGTGGGCCACCCTGTATATATATATATATATTATTTTTCCTTTATAGATCAATGCTATACCGTATCTAGGTAAAAATACTGAAATTATGCAAAAAGATGAGACGATTCCAGAATATTACTTTTGAATGGTCACTGTGCTTATTTATAACAGCAATCGCTCAGTTACATGCGATAATTGGTATACGTCGATACCTTTATTGCAACGAATGCTCAACGAACCTTTCAACATAAAGATAACTGGAACTTTGAGAAAGAATAAGCGAGAGATCCCAGCCGATTTCACAGTTGCGCCGAAAATGCGGCCAACTACAAAGTTTTGCCACACGCAGAATTTAACCCTCCTGTCCTACGCTCCGAAAAAGAAATCAAATAAACTTGTTCTCATCGCATCTTCTTTCATGCATACTGAAGAATTGATAGATGAAAAACCTAGTATTGTTAGGCATTACAATGCAACGAAAGGAGGAACCGACAATTTCGACAAACTTTGTCATTCCTATACCGTGGCTGGAAGAACGAACAGGTGGCCAGTAAGACTTTTTTTTGGTATATTGGACCAGACAATTGTCAACGCAAGAATTTTGCTTAAATGCAAACTAAAAATCGACGAGAGAGATGGCAAAGTGACGGCGATCGATTGCTTAGAGAATTTGTATCTCGATCTCGTGACACCGTACTTAGAGCATAGGTATGCCGTAAGTACACTCCGACGGGAGGTTAGGATTGGCATCGCTGGAATTTTAAAAAAAGATCTTGTCGCAGAAAAAAATCTAGAACACATTGATCTGCCTAATCAGATGCGATGTGTTCTTTGTAAGAGAAATAGGGATCGAAAAAGCAGAAAAGGTTGCTCAACCTGCCACCGTTCCGTTTGCAACAAGCACAGCTACATTTTCTGCGACGATTGTGCCGGCTATTAACATAAAAGATATGTAAAATGTATTTTTTTTAATTATTTTAAACATGTTTATTTTAATTTCTTATTATAGTCGTGTTTATTACTTCTAAACAACAAAAACTTCTGCTTATTTTGATAATAACAAAATGTTTTTTATTTCACAAAAGTCCTCCCTTCATTCTTCAGAATAAATGTATTTTTTTAAAAGATCTGTAAAATACTATTTTTTTTCTTGTAGTACTCTATCTCTAGCAAACTCAGTTAAATTTTTAGCCATTTATATCAAAAAATAAAAAAGTTATGATTTTTTTTTGTAAAAACTGTCATTTTTTTCGATATTTGAATTTTTTAAAGGTACTCAATTTTATTTTTTGTCCATATCACTCATATATCTTTAAAAAGTAAGTTCTTGAGAAGCTATAAAAAAATTTTGAAGTTAAAATATTTAATAGATTATTTGTTATAACAATTTTTGTGCTGGGGTGCAATCCATCCCAGTGTGTCAAACACGTCACGCCACAGAAGTGTGGCAAGTAAGGGTTAATAATCAGCGGGCAGTAACTAATAACCATTGAACAGTAACCATTGAGTAGCGACGTGCGGGCAGTACTCAATGAATAATCAGAGGACAGTAATCCGTAGTGACAAGCGGGCAGTATCCATTAAGCAGTAAGCGCTAAGCAATCTGTGTAAAACGGTCTTTTCTAAATTAATATAACGCGCGGTCTTACTGTGTAACATAAAGTGTGTGAATAAACCAGTCAAAGTCAATGAAAGTGTTTCTTTATTTAATCAACGACATCACCACCAAAAGTGGTACCAGTGCCTTTCTCAGCCGAGCAGCCTCGACGAACGACGAACCGCAATCTTGTGCCCATCCCAGGCACAACAACTGGTGTCAGAAGTGGGATCCGTCAAGCCGGAGGCAGCAGCAACGGACCAAGAAAGCCTAGGAAGCTAAAAAAAGAAGCAAAGGATCGAAATTCGGCAAGGCAGCACATCAAGAGGAGCAGCTGAAAACCGAGATCCCCAGGGCACTTGGTGGCAGCCGACGAAGCGGGAAAGCAGCGTGCAACCCGACACGGCCCCCCGACCCACCACAACAGTGACTCGCCGCAAAGCAGCCAGCGAAACACGAGCAACATGCGATACGCGTTAATGTAAATCATAGAAATTAAGCGACGCGAAACATTAAATGTCAGAAAACACACGCGCGCCACATACACACCAAAACACGTCGCGGTCGTATAGCGATCCGGCCCGACGATCGATTAGACCAAGCCCCCTAAGTCCAGTTCGTATAATCGAGGAAGCTGTCCATGATATTCGCGACAACGTACGGCGGAATTTACTAAACTGTTACTCGAACGAAAGCTCGCCGGAGCCAGAATATAATAAGAGAACGCGAATTCCCATTCAAGGAAACGGACGATAGTTTAATACCGTTCAACAATAATCGCGACAAAAACAGACTGCATCATTACCGTACGCACAATCCAATATCACGGATCGTACTGACCGTAGAATCTTTCGTCGGAGAGTATTCTCACTACCTTCATTTATTAATCCCGTGTTCGACCCGGAAGAGGATTATATCGCGATGGCGACTCAGCGGAATGCGGTCAGCGAAATCGCGAACAGGGAAAGACAGATAACGAACGCAGAAATAAACGCGGAGATAGATCGGCTCAGAACGACTACTCCCCCGCGCGATCAAGGTCTCCCCCAAACGGCAACAGAATCTGCCCAAGAAGCAAAATTGGATAGATTATTAGAATGCATGCTCTCTTTGCAAGAGCGCATCGCCCAAATAGAGTTATATTACGGTCACCGAAGCGATGAAATTCGACGCGACAATAACGCACCGTTGGAGGTAATATACGGACGCTCAATGAGAGACGTAAAAAACCGTAATGAATCCATGGTCAGTTTCCTAAGTTTAAAGAAAGCGCGTAACATGATTCCTGAGATCGACGGCACATCGCAACCACGCGTACGAGAATTTCTAAACGCGAGCACATACGCGATGAAAAACATTCATCCGGCAGATGAACGTTGCTAGAAGCAATAGTTTGCACTAAATTCAAAGGCAAAGCCATGATGGACTTTCACACGAAAGATATCCTAAATTTCGAGCAGCTGAAGCGAGAATTAGAAACCGAATACCTTAGCAAACGAAATACCGCTCACCTGCAATTAGAATTCAACACACTAAAACAGAAACCAGCAGAAAGCGTACAAGAGTTTGGACGTCGCGTAGATAAACTCGCGATGGAACTATACGAGTCAATGGAAGAAGGGAAAAACCACTCCATTGAACAACAGCGCGCCATACTCGAGAACATAAAAGAACTAGCCTTGTACAACTACCAAGCCGGATTACATGAAGACATTAAACTAATCATACGCGCACAACGTTACCAATCGTTACCTGACGCTATAGCAGGAGCTAGCGCAGAAGAAAAAGCGAGAGAGCCTAACCTCCGAAATGCGCAGAATAAAAAAGAAGGAGCACCATTTGCTTCTAAGCGATACGGCCAAAACCACATACTCCGGTGCGAAAAATGCGGATAAACCGGACATGATGGACGTAATTGCCGAACTAGCAGATATGCAAATCGATTTAATTTACCCAGAGCAGAAAAACCAAATAATGTAAATGCAATCAAAAAACACTGCACATATTGCAAAAAAGCGGGTCACAAACAAGAAGAGTGTTGGTCAATAAAAGGCCAGATCAAGAGCAGGCACGCCGACAAAAACCGAACGTCAGCAGAAAGGCGCCGGTAAACACAACGGCAAAAGCCAAAGCAGACAAGGACAAGGACACAACAACCAGCGATAGCGAAGAAGAAGAAGATAGACCAAGGAAGAATAAGGTACGAGCAGCCAGAGAGTATCAGGTGGCTCAGGTATCCGGAAAGCTCCGCGTGAACGATGGACTACACCTGATAACACTCTCGATGCAAGAGGCAAAGAAAGACAAAGTAAATTTCCTCCTAGATTCTGGCGCAGCACTCACCTTGCTAAAGGTAGATCAATTAAAAGGAGACACACCGGTATTTGAGGACAAGATGGTCCTAACAGGAGTAACCGGTCACAAGCTCCAAGCTCTGGGAAAGATCAGAGCAACAATACTACTAGGAAATCGGAAAATACGCCACACGATATACGTGGTCAAAGACGACTTCCCAATAGAATACGAAGGTATTTAGGAACCGATTTCCTGAATAAGCAACAAGCTAAATGCGATCATGGAAAAAAACAAATGCGCATCGGCGATGTAACTCTCAAGTTACAGCCGTACAGAAAAATAATCCTAAAACCCCGCAGTGAAACCATTGTGCAGACGATAACTAATAAGAACCAAACAGGAATAGTAACATCCGAGGAAAAAATACCTGGAGTCTTCATCGGAAACTGTTTGGTAGAACCGAATAATTTTAAATGCGCAATAAGCGTGCTAAATACGCTAAAAGAGGAAGTGGAAATCACCACACCGTACATAACTTTAGAAGAAGTACGGAATAACAAAGACACGGAAATACACGCGCTAACACGCTCGCACAAGGCAACCGAGCTAATAAAAAATCGCCAAGAGCAATTATGAAAACAATTACAAACGGAGCACCTGAACAGTGAGAAGAAAAAAACATTACAACAGATATGTGATGACTTTTGTGACACGTTCCATCTGGAAGGTGACACCCTCACGTGTACTAACGCGGTGACTCACGAGATAACGACGCGAACGGATAGCGCGCCGGTCAACGTTCGACCATATCGCCTCCCAGAGAAACACAAGAAAGAGGTAACTCAGCAAATTAGTAAAATGCTGGATGACGGGATTATCCGCCAGAGTACAAGTCAGTGGAACGTCCCTATACTGATCGTTCCTAAAAAGGCAGACGCATCAGGGAAATCGAAGCTACGCATTGTAGTAGACTTCAGAAAGTTAAATAACCTGACTATAGGAGATTCGTTCCCGTTACCAAACATTACAGATATACTAGACCAGCTGGGAAGTGCCAAATACTTCTCCACGTTAGATTTAGCATCGGGCTATCATCAGATCCCGATGCACAAAAATCAAGAATAAAACGGCATTTTCCACACTACACGGGCATTACGAGTTTAATTGAATGCCTTTCGGTCTAAAAAACGTACCAGCAACATTTCAACGGTTAATGAACTCAGTGCTCACCGGCCTGCAAGGTGTCAGATGTCTCGTTTACCTTGACGACATCGTAATTTACGGACCAAGCCTGAGGGAGCACAATAACCGATTGATTGAAGTGCTGCAAAGATTACGCAAGCGCAATCTCAAACTACAGCCGGATAAATGCGAGTTCTTGCGAAAAGAAATAATATATCTAGGCCACATAATAACCGAGAACGGCATCTCACCCGACCCGTCAAAAATACAGGCAGTAAGAAACTTTCCTACGCCAAGAAGAGTGAAGGATATTCAATCCTTCTTAGGATTAGCTGGTTACTATCGGAAGTTTATTGATAATTTTTCTAAAATAGCGAAACCGCTAACTAAGGCAACACAGAAGGGAAAAGGATTTGAATGGACAGTCGGACAACAAAACGCGTTTGAGATACTAAAAGAAAAACTAACGACTGCCTCAATCCTGAACTATCCCGATTTTGAAAAAGAATTCATAGTAACCACGGACGCGTCAGACTACGTCATCGGAGCCATACTATCGCAAGGACCGGTAGGAGAAGACCGTCCGACCGCTTACGCTAGCAGGATACTCAGTAAAGCGGAGCAAAATTATAATACAACAGAGAAGGAACTCTTGGCTATCGTATGGGCCGTAAAACATTTCAGGCCATACGTGTACGGAACAAAGTTCAAAATCATCACCGATCACAAGCCATTGACCTGGCTATTCAGTGTCAATGATTCCGGATCGCGTTTAATTCGATGGAGGTTGAAATTAGAAGAATACGATTACGAAATCCTACACAAATCTGGTAAGAGCAATGCCAATGTCGATGCATTGAGCAGAAACGTAGCGGAAAATATTAATGTCATCAAAAAAGAGGCACAACAACGACAACAACAAAAAGAGGAACAACTTGCCGATCCTGAAGAAACAATCGAAGGAACGAAATACAGCGAGGAAGATAAGCAACACATTCTCTATGAATACCACGATGCACCGTTAGGAGGGCATCAGGGAGTCGCGAGAACCCTCAAGCGAATCAAATTAATACACAATTGGCCAAAAATAGCCAAGGATGTAGAAGAGTATATCAGTAAATGCGAGCGATGCTAGAAAAATAAACTAAGTAGAAAAACTAAAATGCCCATGGTAATTACGGAAAAAGTATCTTTGCAAAATAGTATAGTATTATTAACTCTAAAAAACTATTAAAAAACCTATTTCCAAAAGAGTGTGATATTAATCTACACACATAAGTTATTTTAATCCAAACAAAATGGTTTATTTTAAACCATAAAAAAACTATAAGTTATTTAATTATACGTTCTTCAAAAATAATGATATCAACAAAATTGTGCTAAGTAAAAATAAAAATTTTAAAAAATATTTTTAAAAAAGTTACAAAATAATAAAAAAATAGTTTTAATTTTTTTTAGTATATCCTACTAAAATACTGATATCGAGAAATAAAAATTAAAAAAAAAAACAAAAAACAAATAATGTAAAAATATAAAATTAAAAATTATTTACAAAAAATAAAAAATAAAAATTAATGGAAAAATATAAAAATGTATATAAAAATTAAAAATTAATATAAAAATAAAAAATTTAATTGAAAGACTTAGCGCTGCTAATTTTTAAAATAACATATTTTGTAGCAGAGCTAAGTCTTTTAATTAAATTTTTTATTTTTATATTAATTTTTAATTTTTATATACATTTTTATATTTTTCCATTAATTTTTAATTTTTATTTTTTTGTAAATAATTTTTAATTTTATATTTTTACATTATTTGTTTTTTGTTTTTTTTTTTAATTTTTATTTCTCGATATCAGTATTTTAGTAGGATATACTAAAAAAAATTAAAACTATTTTTTTATTATTTTGTAACTTTTTTAAAAATATTTTTTAAAATTTTTATTTTTACTTAGCACAATTTTGTTGATATCATTATTTTTGAAGAACGTATAATTAAATAACTTATAGTTTTTTTATGGTTTAAAATAAACCATTTTGTTTGGATTAAAATAACTTATGTGTGTAGATTAATATCACACTCTTTTGGAAATAGGTTTTTTAATAGTTTTTTAGAGTTAATAATACTATACTATTTTGCAAAGATACTTTTTGACGCGGACTTAGCACCTTTTTTTTACCTTTTTTTAAAAAGGTAATTTTTTTAGAGATATCACTCTTTTTTGTACATCAGTTCGATTTTTTGTGTATATATAATATACACATGTGTATATGTGTATTTATAATATACACATATAATTTTTCTACTTATACTTTATTCTATTTTTTATACTTATACTTTTTTCTATTGAATACACAATATTTATTCATACTTATTTATACTATTTATTATATTTTATTATAATCATTATCATATATTTGTGCACGGTGTAACGAGATCCTTTTAAGAAGTAAAACTGTACTTTAGCTGGATGTGATTTACAAGGTCTAACGAAAATACGCTTGAATAACTTTATTTATTTATTTTTTTTAACATATTTTTATTGAGAACACGTATATTTTTATTGCGAACATTTATATTTGTACTTTTATAGTGTATAAAATAGAAAAAAGTATAAGTATAAGAAATAGAATAAAGTATAAGTAGAAAAAATACATGTGTATATTATATATACTTTATTCGAAATTTTTTAACTATAGCACAAGACACTACCGTGTCTCTTGACTTACAATTAATTTTTATTAAAATTATGTATTTTTTTTTTACTACGTAGTATGTTTTTAACATTTATTGTATTTTTTTTTCACTACGTAGTATGTTTTTTAACATTTATTGATTACATTCATTTTATATAATACATAATATAATAAAATACATATATATATATATATATATAATTTATATGAAATATTTTAGCGCGTTGCGTTTGCACGCCAATGCAAGCGGGGTATGCGGAGAATAAAAGAAAAGATGGATTCGAGTCTATCTCGGTATTCGTCGTTAGTATTTAAAAAGTCTTTATTATACTTGTACAAAGAGAATACGTCTGCTCGCGATAACAGGAACCGGTCGAATGCTGTGTCACCTCGCAGGATTAACGTTCCCGACTCTCTCTTTTGTCTCCTCGAAGACCTTTCTAATTTCCCGAATATTTATTATTTTTAATCCTCGAATCTGTTGCCGTTAGTGTTTGTTGGCCCGTCTTTGTCGCGAGTCTCCGTGTGTTTGTGTGTACCCGTATGCTCGTTATTCGACCTCTTTTGGTATATTCTAACATTATAATATTTTCGGTGGAATATGTGGCGATATGTAATCGCCACAATATAAAATCTAACTATTTGTTTGATCCCTATCTTTCTGCCCTTTTCGCCATAGTATATGAGAGAGAGTGAGAGAGAGACGAGAGAGAGAGAGAGCGCAGAGAGAGAGAGAGAGAGAGAGAGAGAGAGAGAGAGAGAGAGAGAATGAAGTTGTGTTGAGTAGAACACGCACGAGTGCGACTCCACATCCGCAGTAATATGTAAGAGAGGAGGTGCATTTTCACAAAGGATTTGTCGATGTACATACTACCAAGTAAACATCTTTGCAATTTATGCATATCGTTCAAGCTTTGACTAGTTTATCTGTTGAATGAATAACTCATTCGATTCCAGCAAAATATCATTACTATTCGATTAATTAATTAGCAAGAAGTGTCCAATAATTAATTAAAATGCAATTTATTACATATCGTTCAAGCTTTGACTAGTTTATCTGTTGAATGAATAGCAATTTATTCTATGATTAAATAACTAAGTAAAGTTGTTTACTTGGTAGTATGTACATCAAATGTACGTCAAATCCTTTGTGTAAATGTGCCGCTTTAAGTTGGAATGATTCCTCGGTTTCTTTTCATCTGGGCACCCATGCGCCGATTGTGATTGCCTTGTAAAGCCTCTTATACAGTTTTCTTTTTATTAACCAGGCCGTTTTTATCTTGCTTTTGACTTGCCTAAAAAAAATTGTATAATAATTCGAATTTCTAATTGTCTGTTTAATTATTTTGAGTTTAAAACTTTAACGAATGAAAACATCTTTATCTGAAAGTGATTTTGTAATATATATATATATATGTTCTATATTTTTTATTCTATATTTTTTAGAACATATTTTTACAATATCATTTTCAAATAAAGATGTTTTCATTGGCTAAAGTTTTTAACTCAAAATAATTAAACAGAAGATGGAAATTTTAAGGTTTATTTTTGTGGGATTCTCATTCGATTCCAGCAAAATATCATTACTATTCGATTAATTAATTAGCAAGATGTGTCCAATAATTAATTAAAATGCAATTTATTACATATCGTTCAAGTTTTGACGAGTTTATCTGTTGAATGAATAGCAATTTATTCTATGATTAAATAACTAAGTAAAGTTGTTTACTTGGTAGTATGTACATCAAATGTACGTCAAATCCTTTGTGTAAATGTGCCGCTTTAAGATGGAATGATTCCTCGGTTTCTTTTCATCTGGGCACCCATGCGCCGATTGTGATTGCCTTGTAAAGCCTCTTATACAGTTTCCTTTCTATTAACCAAGCCGTTTTTATCTTGCTTTTGACTTGCCTTCAAAAAAATTATAATTCGAATCAGTGATACATTTGAGATATTTTTTTCTCATCTCTAACATGTCCGATAACATTTGTAAAGAACATGATGCAAATTAATTTTTACTATTGCAGCTTGTCATAATATAAAAATAATATATTCAAGACTTACTTTTTTCTCATCTCTAACATGTCCGATAACATTTGTAAAGAACATGATGCAGATTAATTTTCACTATTGCAGCTTGTCATAATATATTAGGTGTACAACTTAATTCAGTTCGTTTCTTTGCTTGAAAAACGCGTTGAAAACGGACCGAACTAAGTTGTATGTACACCTAATAGTAGAAATTATTATTCTATCACTTTACTTTTCACTATCATTGCCGCACTAATAACCGAACTTTCGTTTAACCTAACTTACGTCACTTACTGGCGATTTTCACTATTGCAGCTTGTCATAATATATTAGGTGTACAACTTAATTCGGTTCGTTTTTTTGCTTGAAAAACGCGTTGAAAACGGACCGAACTAAGTTGTACACCTAATAGAAATTATATATATCTATTTATATACATATAGTGCGACAAATAATTTTTAAGACTGGCGCCATATCTCAGCAATTAATGGCACCATCTGTTAAAAATTAGTTTCATTAGAAAGATACATTTTTCTTCTTTCTAACGCACCTAAGTTCATGCAAATCGAATGACAAATGACTAAGTTATGACGGTTCTTTCTAACCAAGTTTTAAATCAATGTTGAAATTTCGTCATGGAACAAAGAGCGGTCATTAAATTCAACGCAAAACTTGCTAAAAGTGCATCGGAAACATTCCGATTGATGCAGCAAGTGTACGGTGACGCTTGTTTAAGTCGGTCAAATGTTTTTGTGTGGCACAAACGATTTTTAAATGGTAGAGAGTCGCTAGAAGATGACGAACATACGGGAAGGCCGATTTCAATCAGAAAACCAGAAATGATTGAAAAAGTACGCGATTTTGTTGCAAATGATCGCAATGCTTCACTGAAAATGATGGAAGAGGCTCTGAACATTAACCGAGACAAAACAAGCGTCACCGTACACTTGCTGCATCAATCGGAATGTTTCCGATGCACTTTTAGCAAGTTTTGCGTTGAATTTAATGACCGCTCTTTGTTCCATGACGAAATTTCAACATTGATTTAAAACTTGGTTAGAAAGAACCGTCATAACTTAGTCATTTGTCATTCGATTTGCATGAACTTAGGTGCGTTAGAAAGAAGAAAAATGTATCTTTCTAATGAAACTAATTTTTAACAGATGGTGCCATTAATTGCTGAGATATGGCGCCAGTCTTAAAAATTATTTGTCGCACTTATATATAAGTTGTACACCTAATAGAAATTATTCTATCACTTTACTTTTCACTATCGTTGCCGCACTAATAACCTAACTTTCGTTTAACCTAACTTATGTCATTTACTGACGATCGATTATCGATCACACTACGATCGATCACACTTCCAGAGCGTCGCTAGCGCGATCTGATGGCGAATGCCTCAACAGTAAAATCTGAGCGGTCGACGACGGAGAGGAAGACGACGTTTCTTAAATGATATTTTTCACATTTGGACTTTGCGTCGTAATAGCTCGATTTGTAGAGCATGTAGCCCAAAAATAAAAACACTTTTCTTATACAAATCGACCCCGCTCTATCGATTAAGACTACTTAGAAGTCGATCCGTTGAGCGGATATATGAGAACTCGAAATATTGAGTATTCTCAACTGACCGACTCGCGTAAAGATACACGGGAACGTCTTGTTGTTGCTTACGCGGACTTAGCACAAGACACTACCGTGTCTCTTGATACACCCGAAAAACCATTTGAAAAGTGTGCCCTAGACATTGTAGGACCACTACCCGTTACAGATAACGGAAATAAATACATCTTGACATTCCAAGATCACTTAACAAAATTTAGTAAAGCGATCCCCGTAGAAAATCAAGAGGCGGCCACGGTATCAAAAGCATTTGTTACAAAAATTGTATTTGAACACGGTATACCCGAAAGAGTACTGATAGACCAGGGTACAAATTTTACTAGTGAAATGTTTAAAAACACATGCAAATTACTAAAAATAGAAAAAATATAAACAACGGCTTACCATCCCAAAAGTAATGGAGCATTAGAACGCTCGCATCGCACGTTAACAGAATATTTGCGACACTACATTAACGAGGAGCAGACCAATTGGGACGAATGGTTGCCCTACGCAATGTTTACATATAATACAACCGCATACAGCAACGGGATTCACGCCGTTTGAATTAGTTTACGGTCATCAGGCCACCATGCCGACCGCGTTATCAATACCGCCCAAAGCCACATACACATACGGAGATTACGCGCAAGAATTCCGCGAAAGGATACGCGCAACGAATCAGGTAGCAAGAGATCATACAAGGCAAGAAAAAGTGAAGTCGAAACAGCAGTACGATAGAAAAACGAACGAAGCCAAATTTAGAGTAGGCGACAAAGTCCTACTATACGACGAAACGGTTCGGCGGGGCCGATCGAAAAAATTAGACGCCCTATGGGTCGGACCCTATAAAATCCTTGAGAAAAACAATGATGTAAACTACACAATAAAAGCAGGGAAAAAACCACTACGCGTACATGCCAACCAGTTAAAACCCTTTATCGAATATTAATAGAATAGAAGAAACAGTAACAAGCGTAGAAATAAACACTTATTGTTAGTACAAAACCCTAGAAAGTAAGCAAAAAAAGGCGTAATAACAAAAAGCAAAAAAGCAAAAAACAGCAAAAAAAACTTACGAGAGGAAATAATCTCCACAATCCGCTCACCATCAGAAGTTAAGGTCACCCGCAGGGGATAATGAGTGGTATTGTATATCATTCGCTTTAACATTTCATCCTTTTGACACTCCAGACGTGCCATCCGAGCACGACGAAACATAAAGCGCACATACAAAAACACACACCGATGGCAGGCAAATACCAGCAAATCTTCTCGACACAGTACACACCGCATAAAAACCTCCGCGATACCACTATGATTAAAATGATATGACTAGTGGTACGCGACAAACTAAACGACGGCGGACAACAACGCATTAACAAAAACTAAAGAAATGCTCGATCACAAAAAGGCACAAAGCAACATGACCCGTTGCCGGAGGAGCGAAATCCGACTCGAAGTCAATGTACGAGATATCTGGATAAGATTTTTAGATGAAGATAATTTGAAACATTGCAAGAAATTCGTAAAACTGTAAGCTACCAAGGCTACGTGAAAACAAACTATAAAAATAAATGTCACCCAATTGGCTATCAGAAATCACCAATTACCCAATGCACACATACGTAAAATAGTATTATCTACACGAACAACTTTTATACACGATCACACGTTATACACGTTAAATAAAACAAATTAAACAAAAAATGTAGATACAAATTAAAATATTATTTACATGTCCGTATAACTTTAGAAATAACATATAAGATAAAATTTTAAGTTATGCGACATTGTAAATTAAATTAAGCGAAAAAACCTCGATTATTTTATTATTCACATGTCTATATAGAATAGAACTTTTAAGCTATGCGACGTTGTAAATTAAAAATATTTGAATAATCTTCGTGATATTAAAATCACATAATACATAATATATAATTTGAGATAATGACTCAAGAATTACATTATATAATAAAATAAAAGTAAGATGTTACAAAAATGTCTAGCTGTAAAATATGTGTCAACTATTCATGACTGCTAAAATCCGACGTTGTAAAGTAGACTAACAAGGAGAATACCCCAACTGCCAACCGAGTTTTTTAATGAGTTTTGGTGTGGTAGTAGATTAGGAAAATATAAGATTACGCCTCCAATATTAGCCGTAGATACGCAGCTGTTTTCGAAAATGTGAGGGTTGAAATTAGGCGAGCACGTTATCTACCTTAAATTTAAAGGTTCAATTGTAGCATTTCGTTAGCCGCGCAACGAACGCACTGGACTCACAGTCCAAAGATCATGCGTTCGAGCCTCGGCACTGTCCTTTTTTTTTTATTTAAATTACTTTTTATTCTAAACGTCAATTATTTTACTTATTAATAATTAATTATTAGCATTGTTTATTACCTAAAATAAAAGAAATAATTAAATTCGTTTAAAAATATATTAAAAATTTAGGAAACTATTTCGAGAAATAATTCATGTTTACAAATAAAATTTCAAACATTTTATATTGTGACCTCGACTATTAACTTTTTGTTTTTAAAAAGTGACAACAAATAAAATATAAGGTCAGATTCTATCTTGAAACTAATGATAGAGACGACCGTTTAAACCTAAAGATCAACCGTTTTTCAGGTATACGTATTGTCCTTTGTATTTTCCCCCTCTACTTGTGCCTTCTCTCCCTTATATGCGAATTTTTTGTGGCAAGAACATACTGGGACAGACTGGTTTTGTGCGTGCTGCTGTATAGCCGTTCATTTCTTGTAGTAATTTACTAATTGTAAAACAATTTAATATAATATATGATTTTACAATATTATAGTCGAAGTCACAATATAAAATGTTTGAAATTTTATTTGTAAACATGAATTATTTCTCGAAATAGTTTCCTAAATTTTTAATATATTTTTAAACGAATTTAATTATTTCTTTTATTTTAGGTAATAAACAATGCTAATAATTAATTATTAATAAGTAAAATAATTGACGTTTAGAATAAAAAGTAATTTAAATAAAAAAAAAAGGACAGTGCCGAGGCTCGAACGCATGATCTTTGGACTGTGAGTCCAGTGCGTTCGTTGCGCGGCTAACGAAATGCTACAATTGAACCTTTAAATTTAAGGTAGATAACGTGCTCGCCTAATTTCAACCCTCACATTCTCGAAAACGGCTGCGTATCTACGGCTAATATTGGAGGCGTAATCTTACATATTATTAACTCTAAAAAACTATTTAAAAACCTATTTCCAAAAGAGTGTGATTTTAATCTACACACATAAGTTATTTTAATCTAAACAAAATGGTTTATTTTAAACCATAAAAAAACTATAATTTAATTATACATTCTACAAAAATAATGATATCAACAAATTGTGCTAAGTAAAAATAAAAATTTAAAAAAATATTTTAATAAAAAATGATACAAAATAATGTAAAAAATAATTTTAATTTTTTAAATTATATCCTACTAAAATACTGATATCGAGAAATTATGCTATGTATTTAAAAATAAAAATTTAATATTTTAACAAAAAATTATACATAATTGTTTTAATTTAAAAAAAATTATGGTATTACAATTGAGGGGTTGGATGGAATAAGGGCCTAATTACAAAATCTTGATTTTGAGAAAAATGAGAAAAATTTGCCATTTTTTTTATAACACAACGAATGATAACAGTATTGAATGTACAATTATAGAGTGACCTTGAAAAGTAATATGTTATAATACTTTTCTATTCTATCGATATTAAAAAAGTTATTTAGAAATTAAAAAATGCACTTAAGCCCTTTTTCTGAATATTGATCATAGTATTGTTGAGAATCAACAGGAAAAAAAGTATAAACCATAAAAATGTTTTTTATCTTCACATTTATCTAGAAAAAATACAAAATAAATATGAAATACACTGTATTTTTATATTTATAAATTGGAATAATATATTTAATCGTCTGACGGACTTTCGTGAGATTTTTTAATATAAATATTTTTTATACAAAAAACATTATCATTATACCATTTTTGCTCAGTATCTGGTAAAAATCTCATTAATGATCTTAAATCATTGATTTTTTCAATCGTCATACCTGGCGAAACCAACGTTTTTAAGTTTTTAGGTATATCAATAAAATTTCCAACAGATACTTTAAATAAAGAGTACGTTTCTTTTATTATTTTATCATATGATACGAAACACTCAATCATGCCATCAGGCAGATATGAGAGACGAACATACTTTTGTATCGCAAATTTCATTTTTTTCGCATATGGCGTACGACGAGTATAAGTTGCTAAAGTCGAACTCCAATCTTTTACTAGATTTGAACCATCAACGACATGAAAAGGTGATGGATTTTTACGGCAAGTATTTAGCATTTCAATAATAGAATAACAAAATTTCCTTCACAACCAAAACAAAACCTCTGCTACTTTAATATAAATATTCGGAATAACGGCCTAAGTCGACTTAGGCCCCTTTTTCCATAGATCATATTGTTTTCACCACCTCAGGGTAATCGAAACATGTTCATATATAACCAATATAAGCAACATCAATTCATTGTTTATTTGCGCTAATCTCCGGAAAAAGGGCCTAAGTAGCTTTGTGCCCTTATTCCACCCATCCCCTCAATTATGGTATTGCCCCAACTTAATAAAACTTTTTGAAATAAAATATATTAAAAAAAATAATATAATATAGTATAGTTTGAAAGTTTAATTTAAAAAAGAAAAACAAATAATGTAAAAATATAAAATTAAAAATTATTTACAAAAAATAAAAATTAAAAATTAATGGAAAAATATAAAAATGTATATAAAAATTAAAAATTAATATAAAAATAAAAAATTTAATTAAAAAACTTAGCGCTGCTAATTTTTAAAATAGCATATTTTGTAGCAGAGCTAAGTCTTTTAATTAAATTTTTTATTTTTATATTAATTTTTAATTTTTATATACATTTTTATATTTTTCCATTAATTTTTAATTTTTAATTTTTTGTAAATAATTTTTAATTTTATATTTTTACATTATTTGTTTTTCTTTTTTAAATTAAACTTTCAAACTATACTATATTATATATTTTTTTTTTATATATTTTATTTCAAAAAGTTTTATTAAGTTGGGGCAATACCATAATTGTAATACCATAATTTTTTTTAAATTAAAACAATTATGTATAATTTTTTGTTAAAATATTAAATTTTTATTTTTAAATAGCATAATTTCTCGATATCAGTATTTTAGTAGGATATAATTTAAAAAATTAAAATTATTTTTTACATTATTTTGTATCATTTTTTATTAAAATATTTTTTTAAATTTTTATTTTTACTTAGCACAATTTGTTGATATCATTATTTTTGTAGAATGTATAATTAAATTATAGTTTTTTTATGGTTTAAAATAAACCATTTTGTTTAGATTAAAATAACTTATGTGTGTAGATTAAAATCACACTCTTTTGAAAATAGGTTTTTAAATAGTTTTTTAGAGTTAATAATACTATACTATTTTGCAAAGATACTTTTGACGCGGACTTAGCACCTTTTTTTTACCTTTTTTTAAAAAGGTAATTTTTTTAGAGATATCACTCTTTTTTGTAAATGACATTACTCTTCTTAAGCTTTTCCGTTTTATCAAGTTAAGTTATTAGCGGCGACGATAGTGAAAAATAGCGACTTAAGAAATGAGGTAAGCAAAGAAGTATTCAATTTTATAGTTTATTATTTTATTATTTTAATATCTTCTTTTATGTACAGGATATAAAAATGGTTTCTTTTATATGCACGATATGAAAATAGTTGCGTAGCAAGAAATAATGCAGTAAGTAATGTTGATTGCTTACTGTATCCTATCTTATCTCTCAGCATTTTCATCCTGTATGTATTACATTTCATTTCGTTTAATAATAGTACTTATGTTATAGTTATGTGCACTATTTGGTTTGGAATTGCTGAAAGAAGATAACATAGAAAAGATTCGAGATGTATCATCCTAAAAAACCAAACTTGTATTTGCAATGGGCCATCTTTGAAAAAGATCAGGATAACTTTGAGAAAGCTGCCACTATATATATATTAGAGAATATTGATAACGTACTACCACATATGATATATACATAATAACAAGAAACAATGCAAAAAGTAATGTTGATTGTTTCCTGCATTCTATCTTGTCTCTCAGCATTTTCACCCTGTATGCATTATATTTCATTTTGATTTTAAAATATTTAATAATAGTATTTTATATTATTAAAATTGTGCTATATAATAAGAATGATTTTTATTTTTTGTAGTTTGTAATTGCTGAAAGGAAATAATACAGAAAAGATTTGAGATGTATATTCGAGATGGTGTATCATCCTATAAATACTATATAAGATATGAAAATGGTTGCGTAGCAAGAAACAATGCGATAAGTAATGTTGATTGCTTACTGCATTCTATCTTGTCTCTCAGTATCTTCATCCCGTATGCATTACATTTCATTTTAAAATATTTAATAATAGTATTTTATAATTCAAAAAGTATAATTAAAATTGTGAGGTAAGCAAAGAAGTATTCAATTTTATAGTTTATTATTTTATTATTTTAATATCTTCTTTTATTTACAGGACATAAAAATGGTTTCTTTTATATACAAGATATGAAAATAGTTGCGTAGCAAAAAACAATGCGGTAAGTAATGTTGATTGCTTACTGCATTCTATCTTGTCTCTCAGCATTTTCATGTATGTATTACATTTCATTTCCTTTAATTATAGTACTTTATGTTATAATTATGTGCACTATTTGGTTTGGAATCGCTGAAAAAAGATAACACAGAAAATATTCGAGATGGTGTATCATCTTTCTCAAAGATGGTCCATTGCAAATGCAAGTTTGGTTTTTTAGGATGATACAACATCTCGAATCTTTTCTGTGTTATCTTCTTTCAGCGATTCCAAACCAAATAGTACACATAACTATAACATAAAGTACTATTATTAAACAAAATGAAATGTAATACATACAGGATGAAAATGCTGAGAGACAAGATAGCATGCAGTAAGCAATCAACATTACTTACTGCATTATTTCTTGCTACACAACTATTTTCATATCTTGTATATAAAATAAACCATTTTTATGTCCTGTAAATAAAAGAAGATATTAAAATAATAAAATAATAAATTATAAAATTGAATACTTCTTTGCTTACCTCACAATTTTAATTATACTTTTTGAATTATAAAATACTATTATTAAATATTTTAAAATGAAATGTAATGCATAAGGGATGAAGATGCTGAGAGACAAGATAGAATGCAGTAAGCAATCATCATTACTTATCGCATTGTTTCTTGCTACACAACCATTTTCATATCCTATATAGTATTTATAGGATGATACACCATCTCGAATATACATCTCGAATCTTTTCTGTATTATTTCCTTTCAGCAATTCCAAACTACAAAAAATAAAAATCATTCTTATCATATAGCACAATTTTAATAATATAAAATACTATTATTAAATATTTTAAAATCAAAATGAAATATAATGCATAAAGGGTGAAAATGCTGAGAGACAAGATAAAATGCAGTAAACAATCAACATTACTTACCGCATTATTTCTTGTTATTATGTATATATCATATGTAGTATGTTATCAATATTCTCTAATATATATATGTGGTATATATATTCTATATATATATATATATGGTGGCAGCTTTCTCAAAGTTATCCTGATGTTTCTCAAAGATGGCCCATTACAAATGCAAGTTTGGTTTTTTAGGATGATACACCATCTTGAATCTTTTCTGTGTTATCTTCTTTCAGCGATTTCAAACCAAAGTGCACATAATTATAATATAAAGTACTATTATTAAACAAAATGAAATGTAATACATAAAAGATGAAAATGCTGTGAGACAAGATAGAATGCAGTAAGCAATCATTATCCAATTTGTTCCGAATATTCTTGACGTTATCTTGCCGTTGTACGAACCATGACCACGTAAACTTATTATCTGTACAGGTTTCTCGTTTTCATTCTCATTGTCATCCTAGCATCATTTTTATGGCGTTTATGAAATACCTGCATAATAAATTTGTTACTTAGACAACAAAATTTACAAGTAAATAAAATTAAAATTAAAAATATAAAATATTTAAACTAACCCTCGGAGTGGTGAAAGGCCTAGAATCTATTTCTGTGGAATCGTCTGGTGCGCTACCACGAATGTCATGATTATCATGTGTGTCTTCATATTCGTCATCGTATTCATCAACGACAAGGCTGTACTTCTCATAAAGATTCCATGATTTTTTAATTTCAGACTTGTCGTTTAACATTTCATTTGCACTTCTGTACTTATCTTTCCTAGAAAAAAGATATATTGTAACAGGAATGTTAAAATTTATGAATTTTGCACAAATTCAATTCACTTACTTTTTTCTCATCTCTAACATATCCGATAATTTGTAGAAGAACATGATGCAGATTAATTTTCACTATTGCACCTTGTTATAATATTGAAATTATTCTATTTTTCACTTTACTTTTCACTATCGTTGTCGCTAATAACCTAACTTTCGTTTATCGACGTCACTTACTACTACAATCGATTATCGATCACACTATACGATCGATCACACTTCCAGAGCATCACTAGCGCGATCTTGTGTCGAATGCCTCAACAGTACGTTTTTACGGTCGACGACGGAGACGATGAAGACGACGTTTCTTAAATGATATTTTTCACATTTGGACTTTGCGTCATAATAGCTCGATTTATAGAGCATGTAGCCCAAAAATAAAAACACTTTTATTATATAATTCGACCCCGCTCTATCGATTGAGACTACTTAGAAGTCGATCCGTTGAGCGGATATATGAAAACCAGAAATATTGAGTGCTCTCAACTGACCGACTCGCGTAATAAGACACGGTAGTGTCTGTCTTGTGCTTGCGCGGACTTAGCACAAGACACTACCGTGTCTCTTGATTTTCCTAATCTATCACCACACCAAAACTCATTAAAAAACTCGGTTGGCAGTTGGGGTATTCTCCTTGTAAGCAAAAAACCTCGGTTTTTCTTCTCCCAAGGGGGAAAGATGTTATGACCTGACTTTTTCCAAAAATCAGTTATTGCAGCATTATTATTAGTTTCGACACCGCCAACGATTGTAAAACTAATAACTCAATCTAAAGTACTAATCAGATCATAACCAAAAATTGTGACAGAGTCACCAGGAAACGCAACTGCTGATCCGAACCTTAGTCAGCAGTTGCACCACAGAATCACCAGGAAATGCAACTGCTGATCCGAACCTTAGTCAGCAGTTGCACCACAGAATCACCAGGAAATGCAATTGCTGATTCGAATCTTAGTCAGCAGTTGCACAACAGAAACGAGGGCACCGATGCCCTTTTAACGCGATGCGCCTAACGCATCGCGGACAGTAATTAATAATCAGCGGGCAGTAACTAATAACCATTGAACAGTAACCATTGAGTAGCGACGTGCGGGCAGTACTCAATGAATAATCAGAGGACAGTAATCCGTAGTGACAAGCGGTATCCATTAAGTAGTAAACGCTAAGCAATCTGTGTAAAACGGTCTTTTCTAAATTAATATACCGCGCGGTCTTACTGTGTAACATAAAGTGTGTGAATAAACCAGTCAAAGTCAATGAAAGTGTTTCTTTATTTAATCAATGACATCACCACCAAAAGTGGTACCAGTGCCTTTCTCAGCCGAGCAGCCTCGACGGACGACGAACCGCAATCTTGTGCCCATCCCAGGCACAACAAATTTGTACAAATATTTTAATACAAATATTTCAATACAAATAAATATTTTATACTAAACACTTGGCGCTGCTAAACAGAGAGAGAGAGAGAGAGAGAGAGAGAGGGAGGAGAGGGAGAGAGGGAGGGAGAGGGGAGAGAGAGGGGAGGGGAGGGAGGGGGGAGGGGGAGGGATGGGGGGAGGGAGGGGTGGGGGAGGGGAGGGAGGGAGAGAGAGATTAAAACAGTTACATATTTATTCGGTTTAGCAACGCCAATTCTGTTTAAGCAGCGCCAAGTGTTTAGTATAAAATATTTATTTAAATCGCTGCCAAGTGACCGGACCATCGCTGCTCTTAAAGTCGCACTATATTTTTCCCTTCATATAATTGGGCGCTACCTTAGCATGGTGAAAAACTCATGCAATGTGACACACTGGTCGAAAAAATGTCTTAGAATTGTAATTTCAGAAATTGTTCTTATAACGATTAAATGCGATCTAAAATTAAAGCAATGTACATAGGACACAATCCTTTTAACTGCTTTCTGAATACGTGTCAAAACTCCTCCTACCACTCATCACACTTGCCCCGTCATAACATTGACTTAGAAGATAGTCTGTATTTAAGTTATTCTCTTTTAAAACTTTCAAAGTTTCTTGTGTAAGTGTCTCCGCGCCTAATTTTTTAGTAATTGTTAAAGTAAGAAGAGATTCCTTAACTTTGCCTTTTTTTACATATCTAATAGCAATTGATATATTTCTTTGTTGTTTTTAACGTGCGTTCCATCTTCTAATAAAGTAAACCAATTTACGTCAGCGCTGTTTATTTCTTGAACAATATTTTCTCGCACATTCTGTAATTACAGTTATAATTTTATTTTGTATTTCTGGAGATGTATAAGTTGCATTTTTTGGAATTTGTAATTGACATTCTAAAAGATATTTGTCTTTCTTTAAAGTATATTCAAACAAATTTTTGAAAAGCCTCGTTCTTCATAGTCTTCAATATTAAAGTGTCCCCGCAAGGCAAGTTTATTAACCACTAAAAATTGAATAATTTCTGGAATAGATTTAATATAATAACGATTTTTTGCAAGGACGTTTGAATTAATATGAAATGGATTGAAAAGTGTCAGTTCTGCGCATTTTTTCTTGTCATAATGCCATTGCTTGTAAATGGTGTAAAATTTGCTCATGTCTCGGAAAACCTCTTGCATCTAGGGAAGGCATGTTTCCATGATCGATATTTTGATTTAGTAAATACTTTCTCCTTATTACCAGGAACGGAATTCATAGATCTGACTTGAGTTTCAAGACGGACTTAAGCCAGTTCTCAAGACCGCGATTGATTCACAGATGTTACTTAAGACCGAATTGAAAGCTAGATCTTGAGTCCATGTTTAGAAAAGGCGATATTATTTCACAGTCTAACTTTTAAGTGCCTTGATATTATTAGGTGCATAAATATTGCTTGAGCTACGTTTTGAGACAGCTTAGTCAAGTGCAGTAAATTGTCGACTTAGAACATTAGTGTTTTATTTTGCGAAAAAGTACAGGCCTTACAGGTTATTATAGTTTGCGGAACAAATGATTTCGAAACTTATTAAGGGGCTAGACTACTGTAGCAAGGCCGAAAGGCAAATTTTTAGGAATTTTTTTCTCAAAAACTATTAAATATACAATAATGAAATTTTCAGATCATATTTATTATACTTTTATTGAGTTACATAAATTTTTATATGTAAAAAAAAACAAAATGGCGGCGGGGCACGC
Organism: Crematogaster levior; assembly: GCA_901521435.1. Classification (NCBI taxonomy): domain Eukaryota; kingdom Metazoa; phylum Arthropoda; class Insecta; order Hymenoptera; family Formicidae; genus Crematogaster; species Crematogaster levior. The sequence goes on from CABEGB010001295.1 coordinate 144,626, forward strand.
GCATCGGTCTTTTTTTGGGGTGGCCATGTGGTGTACACGAAATCTAAATTTTCCGACATCTGAAACAAAAACAAAAAATATGGTCATTATCTACATAATATTATCTAAAGAATAACGAGACCGTTTTTTTTATACCGCTTAGGCTTCGAGAAAAAAATTCGGGAAGCTTTGTTTTGCAATTTTGGCCCAAATTTCAAGCTATTATTGTTAATAACAATTAAACAGAACAAAATATTGAAAAAAAGCTCTCGTAGTTCTGTAGTTATTACTCCAGAGAATATGTGGTTAAAATTTCAAGTCGATCCGTTGATTAGAACTCGAGATATCGTGTACACCGTTTTGAAAAACATAGTTTCGAGAAAAACGCGTTTTAAGTTTCGGCATTGGTTTTTTGAACAATAAAATGTGTTTAAGCGTCTTACCGGCTAATCTGCCATTCCGGATTCATATAATGAACCTTCTTCTTCATAGAAAGTATCTTCTAGTTCCGATCTTGCCGTTCTCCTTTCGATTCGTCCTTCTTTTGAGGCCTGGAACGTCCTTTCGTCAGCAAGCGAAATTCGCTGCTCGTCTAAGTCGCTGCAAATTTGTACGGCTTGTGGCCCAATGTTTATATGAAGGGCGTGCATTATTTGCAAGATACTTGTATAACCTTTATTAAAAATGCTTGCAGCTAAATATGATGCCACTTCGACCGTTTTTGCTCCACTGAATATCCGCTTTGGAGTAAACGCCCATATCATGGCGTTCAGGCTCTCGTTTGTATTTTGGGTGAAGGTTTGCCTCCAACACAGCGCGAAAGTAAGTCATCGTTGCTTAGCTCTTGGTATATAGGCGTAATGTGTTCCAAAACTTCTTTGGAAAGAGGATGTTTGTGTGTATATTCGGCAAGTTTACCGGTAGCTTTTGCTGCCACGTACACCAGCTGTCCTTCTCCGGCGGGTAATCATCGTGCTGCGGATTTTCATCGGTTGAAGATTTATGTTTCAGTGTGGCCCAAATTGCTCGCTTCATTTCTTTCCGTGAACTTGAATTTCTTCGAATTGCCAATCCATAGTAAACACTCATTTCGTCGATAAGTTTGGCTGTCAGTTTATTTTTTCTACCCAGTCCTTTTTTTCTTTTTTCAGTTTTCAAAGTCTCCCTCCCATTCTTTTTTGCACGTGGCCAACACATTCTTTTTTCTCTATTATAACATCGTCGCCATAAGGTCTGCTTTCGGTAATGCCTTTGAATGTTTTGCAGTCCCCGTCTCCAATATATGCAGTATATTTCACACCGTACAATTCCTCCGATCTTTGGAACATTTCTATAGCGGCGTCTACTTCCATTTTCCCGGCACTTCCCACGTGATTAGCACTGCACTCTTCTATATGGGTTTCCATCCATGCTTCATATTCTGTCGTATTTAGTTTCGATTTCCAATACTGACAATGTTTACAATATTTGACCATGAGATCAATCACTTTACCAGTATAACAACCGATCAAACATGTCACGCCTTGTAACGAATTAAAACCTCGTTTTCGCCAAGTTCCATCGCCAGAAACTATTAATCCTGTTGAGTTGACTGCATTTTTAGTATTTTCTGTCAATCTTTTTTCTTCAGCAGCGGCTTCAGAAAATAAAGACGTGGCCACGGATTTTATTGCACGATGAATGACACTAATCGAATCGTAATAAACTTTTTTCCCGAAGCATTTCGGGAGATCCATTATGCCACAAAACTTCTGAATACCGTAATAGCCGATGCCAAGAATTCTAAACGCGAAAATGATAGCCGGTGTGAAGTTGGCACCCCATTTTCAAAAATTCAAAATTTTAACCACAGTTCCATTTGCACCCCAAATAGTTCTACAGTTCCTGATAGGTTTCAGAAATAGTTCCATTGATTTAGTTAAAAAAAATGAAATTTGAAAAAATGGGGTGCTAACTTCCCGTAGCACCTCAAGTTTCGAAAAAATTGATTTTTATTATGAAATTTGATAGTTCTCGAAGAGTTCTATAGTTCCTGATAGGTTTTAGCGATAGTTCCGGTCTTTAAGTACTTTTAAACAATTTTTTAATCCGGCCGCTGGCACCCCATCTGCTCGAAGTATGGGGTGCTGGCAGTTCCGATCGTTTTCTTCACAGTTTTCGACAGTTCTCACATAGTTCGGAACATTTAAATACATTTTTGGAAGAGTTCCACCATTAAATTATTTTTAAACAATTTTTTAATCTAACCGCGCGTGTGTACCACACGGCAAAGATAAGGACCCCACGGTTCGTCACTCCCGTAGTATTTCTTGACTCCAAACCCTCTTTGTCGTGTGTGTGTGCGTGTGTATGTAAGTATAAGTTGTATGTAAGTATGTAAGTGTGTATGTAAGTATAAACTCTTTGTGTTTTTTTTATAAAGCGTTATTCGTAATAAAAATATTCGTAAAATTTTGTAACTTATAAGAACGCTGAAATAAGTTTTAAAGAATAACATTTTTTTAATTTCAGAACAAACATTAAATATTTTTGATACAAAACGCATAGATTCAAATAAAAATAGTTCAAATAAAAATAGTTAATAAAAATAAATGTTTTGCATTTCTTGCAATAGAAAATAAATAATATGGCGTTTTTCTAAATCTTAAATTTAATAATAAGGTAAATTAAAACCTTGCGTAAAAATAAATGTAAATTTTTGTCTAAAACAAGCTAACATAATTAGCAAATATGCCCTTTATTATCTGTATCTAAAAACTGTTAAAACTCTGTACTGATACTTAAAATATTTATATAAAGTCAACAAATAAAGTAGATATTTATGCTTGTTTTATATTATAGTCTGAAAACGAAAAGTAATTGCAAATAAAATATATAAAGCTTTTATACTTTATGATCTTGTGGCCTTTGGTTTTTATTTAATTTTGTCTGACGTATAATATTAAGTGTGGCCTAATCTCTTCTAAGCAGTTTGCTATTTCACGCTTTTTATTTAAGTCATCATATTTATACCATCGCGTACCTGTGAGTGCGAAGGCAGTGTAATGCCCATTGTTTTTACCAGTATATTGTGTATGATGGCCGTCGGTAAATGAGGATGAGGAATGGACGAGAGTAAACACAGGAACTACACAGAAACTGTATACCTTTAATGAACGTGTGTTACAAAGAATAGAAAAGAGTTCTCACTGACTTCAAACCGGAAGGGAAAAAAAAGCCTTCTTGGAGCATAGAAGTACATAAAGAATAAGAAAGTAAACTCAGACCTTTTGTCCACAAACATAGAATATATAGAGAGAGGTTATACATTGCTCAATCTAACACTCCGCCTCAATGTATCAACCATTACATAAATGATAGTTTAGATTTTACAAACACCAATGTAGAAACGAAGTTTAGCAAATTGGTCTCCTATGACACTTTTAGTAAGTATATCGGCAATTTGCTCTTTGGTATTTATGTATTGCACGTTGATTTCTTTGTTTTGGTGCATGTTTCTAACAAAATTATATTTGACATCAACATGTTTTAATCTGCGATGTTCCCATCTGCTTAATAGGTGAATTACTGATTGATTGTCCTCATGCACTACAATGGGACGATCACCATTTACACTAAGGTCCTCTAGAAGTCCCTTTAGCCACATCGCGTCTGTCAAGGCTGTTGCCAGAGCAACATATTCAGCTTCTGTAGACGAGAGGGTGACGCCAGTTTGCTTCTTTGTTGACCAAGCTACCGTAGAACCGAAGACCTGGAGTAGGTAGCCAGTAGTTGACTTGCGATCACAATCTGTAGCCCAGTTTGCATCTACGTAAACTTGCAGAGATGTTTCTGGATCCAAGTTTCGTTTGAACAGCAATCCATAATCGAGGGTACCTCTGATATATCGAAGGACTCGTTTGAGACCTTTCCAATGAATTAATTTTGCGTTACTCTGGAAACGACTATAATGGTTTACAGTAACACTTATGTCTGGACGTGTGTTGAGCATGAGGAACATCAGACATCCAACGAGCTCTCTGTATGGTCTCGTCTCGGTTATAACTTCTCCGTCATCGTTTGCTTGTTTCTCAGGGTTTGCTTCCATGGGTGTTTTAGAAGGATTGCACTCCGTCATTCCAAAACGAGCAAGCATTTTTTCCATATATGCTCTCTGGCCCAAAAATAAACCTCTTGATGTTCTCTCAATCTTTATTCCGAGGAAATTTCCGATTTCACCAATGTCTGTCATAGCGAATTCATTTTTAAGAGCATCAACAATCTCCTGCATCTGAGTTGCATCTTGACCTGCAATGATAATATCATCGACGTAGAGCAGGAGATACAACCGACACCTTTTGGATATAGCTGTATAAAGGCAGTGGTCTCGCTCTGACCTTTTGAGCCCCAGAGTTAAGATGAACTCATTGAATCGAGCATTCCATGCTCGTGGAGCTTGTTTCAGTCCATAGAGCGAACGATTTAGCTTGCATACGAGACCACTATCTTGAGTAAATCCTTGAGGTAACTTCATGTATATTTCTTCACTGATGGTTCCGTGTAGAAAGGCGTTTTTGACATCTAACTGTCTAGTTTTTAGCTTGAACTCATTGGCTATCGATAAAAGGGTTCGCACCGTAGTGAGGCGCGCAACTGGCGCGTACGTTTCTTCATAATCCAGGCCTCTTCGTTGTGAGCATCCTTTCACTACCAGACGTGCCTTGTATTTATCGATGTTTCCGTTTTTGTCTCTTTTTATCTTGAAAACCCATCTGTTACTAATGACTTTTTTTCCAGGAGGCAATGGTATCAAATCCCAAGTTTTGTTTTCAACAAGAGATTTAAGTTCTTCATTCACCGCATGTATCCACTGCCTTTCGTCATCCCGTCCATGTATGTCATCAAATTGTTGTGGTACATCCTCAACGAGGGATTCTGCGCATAAGGCCAGAACAGTGTAGTCATTTAGATATTTCGGTTTATTTCTCTCTCGTGAACTTCTTCTCAGAGTCTTTGCTTTATCTTCCGATGTTGTGTTTCTTTGGTTTACATCTTCTTCAGCGCTATTAAAGTCTTCGGATCCTGTGTCACTCGAGACTTCTTGTTCTGTGCCTGAAGTGGATAATTCTTGACTCTTAGTTACTGTGGAAGATTCTTGATTCTTTGCTGCTTCACTTGTAAGTTCTAATCCGCCATAAACATCTTCAGGCTCGAAAGTAAATTTTGTCTCATTAAACATAACATCTCGACCCAGTACTATTTTTTTACTTTCCTGGCACCATAGTCGATATCCATTCGTACAATAGCCCATCAGTCTGCAACGTTTTGAGCGTGGTTCAAATTTTCCATTTATCAATTCTTTTGGAATGTGGAGAAGCGCGACACATCCAAAAACTCTTAGTTTCCGAAGATCAGGTTTTTTTCCATACCAGAGTTCCGCAGGCAGCTTGTCTTTCACAGCGTTCGTTGGACATCGATTGATTAAATAAACAGCTGCTATCACTGCCTCGGACCAGAAAATCTTATTCATTTTTGAATGTAGAATCATACAGCGCGCCTTCTCCATTATTGTGCGGTTCATCCTTTCTGCCACTCCATTCTGTTGTGGCGTATAGGGAATCGTAAATTCAAATTGTATTCCGCATTCTTCGAAATGCTGACGAGTTTCAGTCGAGAGATATTCCCTGCCATTGTCACACCTGAATCTACTTATTTTAAGATTAAAATGAGTTTCTGCTAATGATTGAAACATTTTAAAATGCCTGAGCACTTCTGATTTGGCTTTCAATGTGTATGCCACAGTAAAATGAGTGAAGTCATCAATGAAGGTGAGTAGATATTTCTTTCCATCAAAGGACGTAATGTTTATCGGACCACAAAGATCACTATGAATCAGCTCGAGAGGACGTTTTGCTCTGATGCGATGAGTTTGGTGAGGGAGTCGAGTCTGCTTGCCCTCCACACAGATTTCGCAAAGTTCCGATGAAGTCTCTAATTCCTTCACGTCAATTCCGCTTGCCATGCTGACCAGTTTTTTCATCCCGGAGCTGCTTAGATGTCCCAAACGATGATGCCACAGTTGTGTTGTTCCATTTGTCCTGCAAAAAATTGCAGTTTCCGTTACACATTCAACGCATAATTCGTACAGTTTGTCTTTTCGATACGCGATTGCGGCAATACTGTTTCCTTTCTTAATAATTCCTTTACTGTCTTTAAACGTTACTGAAAAACCATTTATTTCAAGTCTTCGAACCGAGAGAAGATTACACTCGAGTCCGGCTACCGATAAGATCCCAGTCATTAGGATGTCAGTGATTTTTCCGTTCACTCGCGCGCGCACTCTTAAGTCTCCGATTTCATCTGCGACGAGCGTATGACCCGACTTTGCGATACGTATATTTACTGGCGTAGTTAATTTCCGCACATTAGTTAATTTTGTCCTTTTCGTCGACAAGTGCTCAGTAGATCCGGAATCTAGAACCCAATTAACGCTTGACACGTCACCGTCACTTCCATTTGCTAGAAACACAAAGTCCTTTTGGTTATTGTTATTGTTATCGTCAAGTGCGGCATTCGCTGTTTCAGAATTTTTGTCTCCGTATTTTAGTTTCCGACACTCAGACCGTTTATGTCCGACTATACCACAGTGGTGACATTTATAGTCAAACCGAGTGCGTTGCTTTCCGGATCTTGCACCGTTTCCGTTTGATTTCTGTTTACTGTTCGCATTTCAATTTCCATGGCGTTTATTTGCTGTAGCTGAGAACACGGTAGATGGACTTCCACTCACTGAACCGGTGCTGCCACCTCGCTTCGCTTCTTCATCCAATAACCTCGTTTTGACGAAACTGAGGGTTAATTGTCCACTTGACATCGTTTCCAGAGCTGTTACGACCATATCGTATTCTTCAGGCATCGTTAATAATAGATGGCACACTACGTCGGTTTCTTCTATCTTAGCACCGGTCGATTTCAACTCCCGAATGAGTTTATCGAATTTTAGAAAATGAGATGCCATGGATTCCGTTGGTGCATACCGCATTGTCAAAAGTGTTTTTCTAAGACGAAGTTGACTCGACACGCCTGTTCGTTCAAAGCTGTCCGAGAGAGATTTCCACATGTCATATGCTGTATTCTTCTCTTTCACGTACTCGAGATAGTTGTCTGAGATACGTTGAGTGATGAGCGACTTGCATCTCTTGTCATTTTTCCTTAAGATAGAAATTTGAGCGGCCGCAGATGCCGTCGGTAAATCTGTTATTAGTTTATCAAACTCTACGCAGACTAGATTGTAGAGATCGTGTTCCTCGAGTAGAATCTGCATGCGAAACTTCCAGTTGCTATAATTGCTTCCATCGAAGAGTGGCACTTTGTATTTCTCATCGTCCGCCATTTTACGCACGTTGATCCTCGAACCGAGTCGTGATATGCAAACTCTACTTCGCAACTAACTTCCTCTTTTCACACACGTAGTACCTGGGCCCATAACCTGATGGCCGTCGGTAAATGAGGATGAGGAATGGACGAGAGTAAACACAGGAACTACACAGAAACTGTATACCTTTAATGAACGTGTGTTACAAAGAATAGAAAAGAGTTCTCACTGACTTCAAACCGGAAGGGAAAAAAAAGCCTTCTTGGAGCATAGAAGTACATAAAGAATAAGAAAGTAAACTCAGACCTTTTGTCCACAAACATAGAATATATAGAGAGAGGTTATACATTGCTCAATCTAACAGTGTATAATGAACTACACCTGCTAAAATGTAATTTTTGTCACCTAAAGTGATAGTGTTTGCGATAGAATCGGCTATTATGCAATCATTTGAGAAACGTTATCACGCTCTCGCGAAGCGCTTATCGCGAAAAGACGCAAACGCGATGGAATATAAGCGTTACGCCGGAACCCGCGGATCGCAAGCGAAGAATTAACTTGCTTCGCTTGCACCTAGATAAAAACGTGTAAATAAAAAATTAGCCAATGGGAGAGCTTTTCTACATCTTCCCCCAAAAGATGTAGAAAAGGGCAGGAGACCACCGCGAACGGAGAGCGAGGCGATGAAGTCAGTCGCTAACAAAAATCCAGAGAGACAAGTCGCTGATAGAAATTCGACAAGACAAGTCGCTAATTAGAATCTAACTAAAAGTCGAAGACAAGCCGCAGAATACAAACTATCACCTGTAATCTAACTGTCGAGTACGAACATACTTAAGGGGATCCTAATCGTTCTTTCTTACCAGCAAATCGATTATTTTTTTCCTGCACGCTAATGTTTTTATTGGTTTCATAAAATGGAAAATCCTTTTCCACGATTAAAATACACATCGAAACAGAGTCGTGGAAGATTGATTTTGTAGTAAAAGACGAAAAAAGTTTAAAAAGAGAGAAAAATAGTAGTTGGCCCATATTCCGTTAGGCGGCGCTACAATCGGTTTTTCTTTTGTGCTTCGATCTCGCACGCGTAAAAATGCAAATTTTTGCGCACGCTAAATAGCTTTATTAGACTATGAAACCTATTTTTCAAGGTTTAGTTAGATTCTTTGATACAATCCCTAGTCGTGGAAAGTCATACTTTGTACACAAAAGCTGCTAAACTTTTGTAATAGATGTTTTTATGAGAGTCGACGCACGCCAAGAGCCGACGCTAACAATAAAAGCCAACGACAGAGCGATATATAGGGTATGCCGTAATTAGCTAAAACCTAGCAGATTCTTATGATTTTATATAATATATATATATATATATATATATATATATATATATATATATTTTTTACTTTTCACTATATGAATAATATGTAAAATATTACCAATATGTTATATATGAATTAAAAAATTTTTTAATCCGGCTGACCATCCATTCCACCCGACTGACCATCCATTTTGCCCTCTCCATGCTGCCAAATGTATCTTGCAAGACAGGCTTGGCAACGCCGGCAGAGGGAGTCCGCGCATTATTAATTTATTTACAAAGAATAAATTGTGTGCCGGGAACCTAGAATGCAATGATACGGCACTGAGTAGCCTGTTCGCGTTTTCCACTCGACCCCCACTCTACCGAAACCTGCGCGGACCGTGGTCGTTCTCTCCGTGTATAGAGGAGGGGATAATGGCCTCTAGGAGGGGATACCAGGCTTCGCTGTACCCTATATAACAGCGCTTCCGTTCATCTCTAGCGTACTGTTTTGATAGGTATCCCAAGTCTTGACGATCGAGCCAAGCTCGTTTTGCTATACACGCGTCACCGCGCACAGCATATCTTTTGTTCTATCTTTATCTACTCTCTTTGAACAAGTCGTAGATTAGCTAAGTTTGCTAATTCTTATACATATAACGATGTATGACAAAACGATTCTTCTAGAAATTTTGTTAGAGGATACATGTCGTACTGTTAATAATGATGGAAAAATTTATCCACCAACTGCGCCAGTGTATGCCACTATCTCCAAAAAGATGGAAGAACGTGGTTCTAGAATCACCCCGAAACATGTCTATGTAATTATACGCGAGAACCGAAATGGATATAAAGATATTTTATTAAAACATTTAGGAATCAAGTCGAGTATGGAAGAAAAACTTGACAGTACTGGCAATTCCGAAAATACTATGAATACATCTGATGCATCAACCACTGCGTTACATTGTAAAACGTTCGACTTAATTATATCTGCAGATAAATGGCTAATGATGAAACCTATTAAAAAAATATATAAAAATCGGATATATTGGGTATTGCAACCTGGTTGGACCGATATAATAGCAGAAAAAATATGGCAACAACAAAAACTGGATTGTCTATTCAAATTTAAAAAGCACCGTATTCATCTTCGTAGCGATGCGCGTTGTTACGTGTTTTTTCGAGGTAGCTGTACAAAATGTGCTGCAATCATTGAATGCATGTTGCTTAAAACGCCAACTGAGAACATGGACGTTATTTTTACATGCAAAGTAAAAGATATATGTTATGCGAAACACACTACTACCAAAAAAAGACATTTACAAGGCATTTGTCGTACACAAGTAGTGGATAAAATGATCAGAGAACGTGCAGATGCTGTCACTTTTCGTCGAGAAGAAGCAAAACGCTTAAAAGTGTTTGGAGACAAAGATCCTCCGATACTTCCTTCCTCTACAGTCTTACGTAAGGCAAAAGAAGAAGGATTATTAAAACAGCATGGATTAATATTCAGCAATCCAGTTTTAAATTTATTGAACAACGCAAAATGCAGTACTTACACGGGATCGATTATTAGTATCGGTTTATTACCATTTTATTGTATATATTGGACTCCCGAGCAAAAGATTTTATATACAGTAAGATGTAAAGGAGATGCGGAAGCTTTTTTAACAATTGATGCTACAGGTGGAATAATTAAGCGCGGATCGTCACAAGATCCACCGATATTTTTATATCAATGCGTCCTCGTTAGTAAAGATGGCAGTACACCTGTTTTTCAAATGATCTCGGCCGATCACAGAGCACTGATGATTGATTTTTTCTTGCGCAATATTACTGCTGCTGGTGTACCTATTCCACGTACAGTTGTAACTGATTTCGGATGGGCTATTTTAATAGCCGTTTCTGACGTTTTCGCGAAATGTATTAATTTTGAAGATTATTTACAAAAATGTTTTGCTGTGGCAATTTTAGGAAATATACATACAATTCCATTTTGCTACATCAGATTGGATGTTTGCCATCTTATTTCTATGGTGTCTAAATGGAAATGCTTAAAAGGTAAAGATAAGATATTAATTCGAAAATTTTATCTTCGTTGTATTAGTCAAGCCTATCTCATGGATTCTTTCAAGGAATTAGAATATTTTATGGAATCGTTATTGAGTGTAGCGCTAAGTAAAAGTGTTGGTTATACAACGAGTGGAAATACATTAATGTCTGATGTACGCATGCAATATTTAAACAATATAATTAAAGGTAACAGCAATATCAATGACATATTAGAAACTATGGAAAATAATGATGATGAAAATACAGAGATTGAATCTCTTTCTGACGATTTTTCTAAATATGAAACATCTGACAACACCGATTGGAAAAAATGGAGCATTTCTCTTCTGAATTCATCCAAAAAAATTTCGGATAATTCTAATGATGGTAGCATTATCAATGCTTGTTACAATCCTGACTTTGTCGAACAAGTTAGGGTACGTTTACTACCGTATTTACCCATATGGACGGGTGTAATGCGTCCATTCTTTAAAAGATCTGGCGAAATTGCTGCCTCTTCTTCCGTCGAAGCAGAGTTTTCAGATTTAAAAAATCGTTGTTTTAAAAATCAACTTCCAATGAAGGTTGATAAATTCGTCATCCAGCATTTGAACATTTTGGATAAAAAGATTATGTTGGCTTCTAATGAAAAAGACAGTCCTATGAACGACATATCGCAACGAGAAATGATCAAATGCAAAATATATTATATGGTGAAGATAATAACGCAATAGAAGTCGATATCGCAGACAATATTAGAAAATCTGATATTTCTACAATAAAACGCAAGATATCCGAAACCCACAGTGATGAAATATCTTATATAAATTCTTCTAAAGGTACTGCTCATAATACAGAAAATGTTACCGATGCTGCAATGAATAGTAATAGCACATGCGTAATATCCGAATGCGATTCGGATATGGATTCTTCTGCCAAAGAGAATTCCAATGATACAGAGAATATTAATAAAACCGATCACTTGTGGAACATTTCCGAAAATTGGCATGGTTTAGTAGGTTCAACTACCAACGAACAAGAAGCTCCCATTAAAAAAAGAGCTAAGGCATCTTATTTAGATAAATGCCCTGAATGGGATTATCTAAAAAATATAAAATCTTTTAATTTACCCCTTATCATTAATGGAAGCAAATGTAAAGCCATAAAAATAGGAAAATCAATGATGACTCTACAAGAAACATGTGCATTCGATTCACTTTTGCAAATTGTTGCAAGTGGAATTGCAACACATACAGCGTACAGAAATGCAGTACAATCATCTTCAGATGATATATTTCGATTGGCAAAATTTATTTTAGAAGATGGTCGAATACTTTCCAAACATTATTATGAACGAGCTTTTATTTTACAAAATTTACCCCTATTTCGTGATGCGATTATATCTTATACACGGAGTATTAAGCGACTTAATGCTAATTGCAATGTTGCTCACTTAGCGGATAACCTTTTTCTAAATGAACCTAGTTGTACAATCACAAGAACTTGTACTTGTGGCGTTGAAGAATCGCGTCGAACAATAACATTGAATATCAATGTTGATATTCTTTTACAGGAAGGTTTGCAGCATATGCAACGTGCTATTAATGACGCCAAAAATGTAAGTTCAATATGTCGTACATGTGGTACTTCGAAAGAATATTGTAACATTTACGGAAATCATATAATAATCGATTCTTCCATTTTTACAGATTATCGTTACAATAATCGACGATTAGATCTGAAGCATACTTTGCATTCTATCGCAAACACTATCACTTTAGGTGACAAAAATTACATTTTAGCAGGTGTAGTTCATTATACACAATATACTGGTAAAAACAATGGGCATTACACTGCCTTCGCACTCACAGGTACGCGATGGTATAAATATGATGACTTAAATAAAAAGCGTGAAATAGCAAACTGCTTAGAAGAGATTAGGCCACACTTAATATTATACGTCAGACAAAATTAAATAAAAACCAAAGGCCACAAGATCATAAAGTATAAAAGCTTTATATATTTTATTTGCAATTACTTTTCGTTTTCAGACTATAATATAAAACAAGCATAAATATCTACTTTATTTGTTGACTTTATATAAATATTTTAAGTATCAGTACAGAGTTTTAACAGTTTTTAGATACAGATAATAAAGGGCATATTTGCTAATTATGTTAGCTTGTTTTAGACAAAAATTTACATTTATTTTTACGCAAGGTTTTAATTTACCTTATTATTAAATTTAAGATTTAGAAAAACGCCATATTATTTATTTTCTATTGCAAGAAATGCAAAACATTTATTTTTATTAACTATTTTTATTTGAACTATTTTTATTTGAATCTATGCGTTTTGTATCAAAAATATTTAATGTTTGTTCTGAAATTAAAAAAATGTTATTCTTTAAAACTTATTTCAGCGTTCTTATAAGTTACAAAATTTTACGAATATTTTTATTACGAATAACGCTTTATAAAAAAAACACAAAGAGTTTATACTTACATACACACTTACATACTTACATACAACTTATACTTACATACACACGCACACACACACGACAAAGAGGGTTTGGAGTCAAGAAATACTACGGGAGTGACGAACCGTGGGGTCCTTATCTTTGCCGTGTGGTACACACGCGCGGTTAGATTAAAAAATTGTTTAAAAATAATTTAATGGTGGAACTCTTCCAAAAATGTATTTAAATGTTCCGAACTATGTGAGAACTGTCGAAAACTGTGAAGAAAACGATCGGAACTGCCAGCACCCCATACTTCGAGCAGATGGGGTGCCAGCGGCCGGATTAAAAAATTGTTTAAAAGTACTTAAAGGTCAGAGCTATCGCTAAAACTTATCAGGAACTATAGAACTCTTCGAGAACTATCAAATTTCATGATGAAAATCAACCTTTTTAAAACTTGGGGTGCCAGTGATAAGATTTAAAATTTATTTAAAAAGGCTTAAAGACCGGAACTATCGCTAAAACCTATCAGGAACTATAGAACTCTTCGAGAACTATCAAATTTCATAATAAAAATCAATTTTTTCGAAACTTGAGGTGCTACGGGAAGTTAGCACCCCATTTTTTCAAATTTCATTTTTTTTAACTAAATCAATGGAACTATTTCTGAAACCTATCAGGAACTGTAGAACTATTTGGGGTGCAAATGGAACTGTGGTTAAAATTTTGAATTTTTGAAAATGGGGTGCCAACTTCACACCGGCAAAATGATACGGCTGTTGATTTCATACACGTTTTTTATAAATGGGCAAGAGGGGATGTAGCGTGGTTCACATTTATCGCAACTGACTACTAATTTAAATCCTAGGCCACGAATACTGGATTCTGAAAATGTTACGTTTCCACCGCACGTTTTACATTTCACCATTTCACTTAGAGCAGAAAAAACAACGACAAACTCAATTAAACGATATCCGTAACTTGCAATTACTGGCACTTCCTTCCAGTCGGTTAGTATTTTTTTTCTGGAGGCACTGGTCGATGCACTTTCGTTGTCAGATGAAAGACGATTCGGAGGCACTGGTCGATGCACTTTCATTGTCAGATGAAAGACGATTCGGAGGCGTTTTTTACTTCGCGAAGGTCGCCCAGGAGTTTCACGTGAACCCTTCCTTCCAGCGTGTGTTCGCTTCATTTTCGACAAATTAACAATTAACAAAAAAACCGACAATTTTTGACAAATTAACATTTAAAAAAACCGCAGGTAGGCGTTGCTGACTGCTCCGGAGCGCTTGGGTAAAAGCTCGATATTTACATGAAAATGATTTTAGCCGGGTATGGAACCTTTTCCACCTTATTCTAGAGGGTTCAAAGAATTTTTAAGCCAATAAAAAAAATTTTGATTTTTTTTAAATTTTACAGTAGTCTAGCCCCTTAATGAAGGAAGCAAATAGCAAGAAATATAAGTTGTAAATAATTAAAAAATAGTTGTGAAAAAATTATATGAAATTTATGATACATCTAGTTATACTACTAATTATTTATTTACTATTACTTATTATTATACTTATTTTACTAATTATTTACTATATTTTTAGATAAAATGGAATATAACATACTTTGGCAATTCGATAAATTTATTTAATAATTCAGATTTCTCTTCGGAAGAAGAAGACAATCCTGTCATAGTACCTAATTTTGCCATAATACGTGAGAAGCGATATGTAAGAGATATGATAAATCCATTTACTGCCTATTGCGAAAATCAATTCCATTTGAGATATAGATTTTCAAAAGAATCTGTAATGTATGACCTATAATCTTTAGTTATGGATGGTTTAACAAAGCGTGACAAGCGAGGTCTTCCAATAGAACCAGTTATTCAACTTCTTATTTTTTTAAGATTTTACAACCGCTAGTTTTTAGGTAATAAAGATTCGCAATATTATACATATTTAATCTTAAAAATAAGGATATAAGTAACTATTATATTGTTTTATGTTTTAGAAGACCTTAAATGGAGACCTTATGAACTGCTGCAACCTACAATTCGTAGAATTGTATTTCGAGTAACTGTTTTATTGGCAACATTTCTTAATACTTACGTGACATTTCCAACAAACTAAGCAGGTTTACAAGACAGTCGAAGACTGTTTACAAGATTAGGTTATGGACTATGGTGCTATTGGACTTCCTAATATTGACGAAGCGATAGATTGCACACATATTAAACTATTTAGTAATAACTTTGGGAGAATAACAGAAGTTTACAGAAATATGAAAGGACATTTTTCTTTTAATGATCAGATAAATCTTTGGAAATATGTTTTATATTTATTTGGTCTTTTGCAGCAATTATCTTGATCCCATACAGTAATGTAATATTACAGCAATATTTTTGTAATATCGCAATATTGTTGTATTATTACATTGCTGTGTGGGATTGATGACATCAGAAGCGAAAATATATCTTAAAATCTTAACAACATCGATATTTGTGAAATACAATGAATTAAAAATATTGTTGCGCTACCGCGCCAGTGGGTCACCGGCTCGAGCACACACTCACTCCAGCACTCAGGTACTCGCGGCGCACTCCGCCGGGGCGGAAATAAACACTCCGTTTAAACGGGAAGGGAACTCTTTATTACACAACAGGAGTTATACAAAAACGCGTCTGTTACGCGAGAAGAAACCGACATTAAAGCGCCGATCGCCGTTTGACGAGCGACGACTCGTTGCCAAGGAGCGCTCCATGACGCGGAGCACACCGGGTGGCAAGAGCGGATGCAACACTGCCTTTCTTCTTCCAGAATGTCGTCCCGACATTCAGGGAGGGCAGTTCCCAAGAAACCTCTTGTTTCCTGAGAAACAAGATTGTGTCTTGCTCCGTGGAAAAAAGGTGCGGTCTTCACGGGACCTCCCGTCCCTAGACCCGCAATCCTCCGATGGCTTCCTGCCCTACCCCGAGCTGCTGCTGCGGGTTACCGGGCTCCGTCTTCTTTTCTTCCCCTCTTCCGTGCCTCTTCTTGTTGCTTCGCTCTTTTGAGTCCTCTTCTGATCTTGACTCTTCTCTCTTGTGTCTTCTTTCTTTGGACAAGGGGGGTGGATAACCCTGTGGCACCAACGTCCCGCAGGACTTCCCAAATCCCTGCCTCGGCATTCGCCCTAAGTCCCACGGAAAAACCACAGGACAAAAACCGTGGACAAGGCAGTCTTCACTTAACGAATGTTTATCAAGAAGAATTCCCTAGATGTCGTACGTCCTTCACTCACTCCATCTTAAAACTAGAAAAACTAGAATAAAACTATAAAAACAGAAAAACCAGCAGTAAAAGTTCCTAAAAGACTTAATTCAATTAAAATTATACCGGACTCTGATCGCGGTGCCTAGTCCACTCCCACACGTCTTTCGAAATACGGCGCGAGCCTATCCGCATGAATTATTTAACTCTACTTTTGCTCGACCTCCGACCAACCCAGCAATTAAGGAACTCCTCCCCTCATTCTTCAAAGATTGTACAACCAGCTCAATTATTTCTAGACGACAACACCCATCTTCCCGAAAAGTCTTCCCGAAAGCAAATTCCCAAATTCTCATCCGTCAAGAAAATTGTCTTCCAAAATACAACTTCCGGAAATGTCCGCGTCAAGCAAAGGAAGCCCAAGAAAATCTCTCCCCATTCAAACCTGCATTTTTGATTCGCACACAAAACCACCTTTTAGAACAGAGCCCGTATCAATCTTAAACTACGGTTTATTCTACTAAAATATTCGGCTTTAATTTAAAGAGAAACACTTCCGCGGGGAGAAACTAGCGGAAACGCGCGATCGTCCGAGCCCGCGACGTTTTCTGAAGCTGACGCTTCCCCGCGTTCGCGCGTTCCCAGAATAGGGAATTTGCATACTTAAAAAAAATTGCAATTTATAATTATATATCTATAATTGTAATTGTATTTTTTATTTTCATAATTTTTTAAAGCAAATTATGCGAGGAAATAAATAATAAAATATTGCATTATTTGAATTTGCCGAATACGGTCCGGAAATGACCGAGTCCTCCCGAACGTCCTGTGACGTCACATTGCAATAAATGAACTACTTTTATTCATTAAAACATTCATTTATACTAAAAATGAGTAAAGGAACGACGTACAAAACATGTTTTGTACCTTTGTGTAAAAGTACAACAATTAAAACACCACATAAGTTGTTCTTTTATGTACCTCAAGCTGAAAATGTGAGAAAAAAGTGGTTTAAAAGTGCCTGTCGTGTCGATAAACCAGGAAAATGGAGTTATTTTTGTTGTGAAGATCATTTCAATGTAAGTATTATTATATATAAAATCATGTTTTTTTGATGCTTTAATTATAACATTTAAAAATATCAAATACACATATGCTCTGGTAAAAATATCTAAACTAACCTAAAACAACATCTAAACTAACCTTGAACATTTAATGTGCAGATTTATTAGAACTTTTTATTTATAAAATATATCTAAAATTGTAACGGTACGCTTTGCCTCGCTTGCTCGGATTAACTCGCCGGGGTCAGGGTCGAAGTAGGCATGAGACTCTGGTTTGGTGTTATCACTGATCTTTATTGTGGATGGTGTGGATGAGTATTTACAGATGAGTGTACATGTGTATGTGTGTACGTGTGAGCGTGACTCGCTGGGTGTGTGGCGAGAGGCACTGAAGCCTGTACAATCGGGGCGAGGGTGAGTGTACGTGTGTTGAAAGGTGTGTGTGTGTGTGTGCGTGTGCGATAGCAGCGCGTGCGAAGTATCTGGATATCGGTCAGTGATTCTTATTACTACGGATCTTATTACTACGGATCTTATTACTAGCGGAGCTTATGACTAACAGTACTTATTGCTACGGAGCGGACGCGGCTATGTACAACGGTAGGCTGACGGAGCTCCGGTTCGAAGGGCGGTGTCCTGGGGCTACCAGGAGGAAGTCGGAACAGGTGGAAGTCGGGCCGGGTGCGCCCGACACGACGATTGCACTCCGGGTGCTTCCGTGTCTCCGTGCGAAGAGGGTTGATGGTCAGGACGGAAACCGGCCTGGGTGCGCCCAGGGCGGCGGTTGCACTCCGGGTGCGCCCAGGGCGGCGGTTGCACTCCGGGTGCGCCCGGAGTCTCTGTGCGGAAAGATCGGGTGCTCCCGATCTTGAGGAATCGTAGTTAGAAGGCCAAGTCGAGTCAGGAAGAGGATCGGGACAGGACTGGTGTCTTGGTCCTCGCTCGACGCGCTTATATACCCACTCCGGAATGGGTAGCCGGGTGGGAAATCACGTGCTCGGGTCATGTCGCGTGAGTTGTTCCGTCGGCGTCGGATGCGTGATCGTGGCATGCAGGTCGGATGCGCGTTGGTCGAGGAAGGGCTAGTGGCGAGACAGGCGAATCACCACAAAATTATTAAAAGTTCCCAGCAAATCAAAGTAACAGTAATATAACATTAATGTTTCAATGTCCTACTCAACAGTGTAACTATTACGTAACAAAGACAAACATGCCTTGTTACGTAACAGTTACACTGTTGAGTAGGACATTGAAACATTAATGTTATATTACTGTTACTTTGGTTTGCTGGGTTATAATTTACAATTAATAAAATTATTTTGTTTATATTTGTAAATGTTATTTTTTTAAATATAATCTTATTATCTTATATTAATAAAATTTATTATTTAAAAAATTCGCTTTTTTAATATTATGTATTTTTCATTTATATTGTAGTTAAAGGAGGATATGGATAATTACATCAGATATTGTATGATGGGAGCTCCAGTAAAATTAAAAAAAGATGTAATTCCTCATATTTTTGATTGTCAACCTCATCGAAAGATTTCAAATAATCTTTCTCGACTTCTGTATAACAAATTAAACAGGAAAAGAGAAATTGCTGAGATAATATTGTCAGTTGTAAAAAATCAAAATGAGAATAATTTTCCAAATACTAATGCTTCATTAAAACAACCTTTACATAAACTAAGGAAAATTGAAAATAATGAAGTTTTGAATACTTCTGACAAAACTATTTTTATAGACTTAACAAATGTTTGTACATCTTATTTATAAAAATTAAAATAAAAGATTATTTGAAAGTAAGCGTATAACAATTACAAGTGTAAGAATCTTTTCTTTGCCAGTGATGAGAAATTCAACGAGGAAGGACAGTAACTGACAACAAACTGGCAGAATTGATATGTTGGTTGAACGTTATTTATTGCGAGGTTTCGACCATAGGTTTTGGTCCTTATCAAGTATATCTACAAAATATGTCACTAAATGAAATAATACATATTCAGGCACAATGTAATACAATCGAATTAAAGACTCACATTATCAATATACATACAATCAATCTGGTAAAAACATGATGACTCAACTGCGTGTTTGCAAGTAACATTTTGTTAAGAATGATATAGACGTGTAAGACGTATGTCGCTGGTGACAACGAACACAAGACTGATAGATGATTATGGATATCTTAGTGTCAAATAGGATAAAATTATAATAAATCACTGTAAATATAAAAAGAGAAAAAACTAAAAAATACAATATATAAAAGTATAAGAATCGGGTCAATACTCTAAAATGTGAACAATAAATAAGTGAGGCGATGTCAATATATAAAATTAAATAAAGAAAAAAGAAAAAAGTAAAACGGAAGAACAATGTATAAAAGTGTAACAATCAGGTCAATATTATAAAAGTTGAATAATAAATAAGAGAAGACAAAACATAAAAGATCTATACTATAAAATATTCAAGAGTCCGTCGTAAATGGCTGTTAAATTTTCGGTATCTTTTTGGGAATTGATAGCGGAAACGCTTTTCTTAATAAAAAGCATCTCCGCGATTTCCCTTTTCCTTCTATGTGTTTCTCTGTGTAAAATTTTTGGGTTGTCCCAATCGAATTCATGGCCCAAAGACAATCTGTGTTTGCTTACGACTGATTGATTCGTTGTCTGTTTTTTAATGTCCTTACGGTGTTCGTTTAATTAATCGAATGTAATCGTGTTATTAAGTGTCGTTTTGTTTGTCCTATATAACATGCATCACAGCTCAAACAATCAATCTCATAAACAATATTGGTATTCTTAAAAACATTAAGTAAATCTTTTCCATTCTTTATGATGCAATTCAATTTATTGGAAATCGAGTAGATGACTTTAAGACTGGTTTTATTCAAGATCTGTTCTATGCTTCTGGCAGTTTCGTAATTAAACGGTATAACTATGCAATTATTGGAGTCAAAGGGAATAGTGTCTTGCGTGCTATTCTGTCTGTGTTGTATTTATTTCAGTCTTTTGTTAATGTGGTGATTGATTATATGTTGCGGATATAGGTTGTTGTGTAAAATTTTTTTGATGATGTTAATATTGTTAGTGTGAAATCTTTCATCCGAAAGAAGGATGGCTCTGTCGACAAGGTGAGTAATGGTGTTTTTCTTGTGTTTAAACGGATGGTTAGAAAGGTAGTTTAGGTATTTTCCGGAGAATGTAGGTTTTTGGTACCAATTTGTGATAAGTGTGCTATTGTCTCTAATAATGGTGGTGTCAAGGAAGGAGATTGAGTCGTTTTTTTCCAATTCGTATGTGAAATTAAGGCGTGGATGGTAGTTATTGAAAGTGTCCAGAATGGTGATGATTTCGGATGTAGGAGCAATCATGAAAATGTCATCTACATATCTATAGAATACCGGGATCGTGCATTTGAGATGTTTTAAGCATTGTGTTTCCAGATCATCCATTACGATGTCGGCTAATATAGGGGATAGTGGAGACCCATAGGACTGCCGAAGATTTGTTCGTAGAAAGATCCCCCGAAACCAGTGATGCAAACTTGCAGACCGAACAGCACGCTATAGTAGGTGGTGGGTTTGTGGGGATGGTTTTCCGTGGGTGCCAGCGGCGCTCTATACTCGTAGAAAGATCCCCCGAAGCCGAAACTTGTGGAGGAAAGTACGGTATTTATGGCGAAAAGGAATTGTTGTAGATTGAATTTAGTGGAAGGTGCAATGTGATTCCAACGAGTTTCTATAGCTTTTAAAATTAGTTCTTTAGGAATGTTGTTATATAGTGCGGTGACATCCAAGGATAGGAGAGAATGACTGGGGGGAATATGAGTGTTTTTCAAGTTCTTGGCGAGAATTCAACTGTCTTTAATATGTGAATTTGGCTTCGGGATAGATCTCTCAAGTATCTGATGTAGATATTTCGCAACTTTGTATAACGGACTCCCAGATGCCGATACAATAATGCGAAGTGGATATCCATTCTTGTGAATCTTCGGCAGTCCATAGCATCTGGGGAGGTTTCCGTTGGTGCAACGCAGTGTTTTATAAGTGTATAATTATAAATAACTAATTGGGGACGATGACTAAGGCCTTTTGAGTTTAAGACAGCGGCAGCGCCGCCGTTTCGCTACTTGAGCGCGCTCCGCGTGAGCACGACTAAGTACTAACGCGTATGATGTTGGGACATAAGTCCCGTGCACAGTGCGAATGGAGAGCAACGATAGCAATGTGTGCGATGCAACACACATCACTGCCGCCACTCTCCACGCATGTTATTGCTGCATTACACCACCCGTGTTGCACAGGCCATGCAACACAGGCGATGCAATGCAGCGTATTAAGGGCTTAGCGGAGCCCTTCGTTCGCTCACGAACATTCCGCCCGCCTCCGGTTGTACCGGATGAAATATGCCTTTCGCATCGCGCGCGGCGGGCGCGTGAGGCGCTTGACGAGCGGCTAATAGTCGCGACGCGGTGTCGCGAGCGGCGCGAGTGCACTTCGCGTCAAGGGTGGTGCACCCGCGTGGTGTACCCGACTCGCGACGCACGTGGTCACTGCGTGCCGTGTTTCGCATCAGCTGATCGCGCACGTACGCGACCGATCTGCAGCGCGCCGACTGAAATTGCGTTGTAGTAGCGACTAAACGCGCGTCGGCGACACGCAGCGTGGTGTCGTCGCGAGTACATTCGCGTGTGTTTGAGTCCGCGAGTGCAATGAGGAATGTGGTGAAATGAAGATGTGATAATGTGATCCCGCGAACGAACAGACGAACGGTAGCGTAATGAAGTGTAATGAGCGTAGTAATGAAGAGCAACAATGAAGAACGAATGACAATGACTTGTACGCGAAAGAAATGAAAATGTGAATGCGTGAACGGTGATAAATGATACGGTGGATGTGCGTGAAAGTGACGTGCTTACGTGCGATCCCTCATTGCCGAGCTGGGAGGATCCGCTGTGTCTCGTACACCCTGCGAGGGTCCCACCTCGTTGGTCGGGAGCACCACGATCTTGGTGACCGGTCGGGTGAGGGTCGAGGTGGCCGTTTTCACCTCGACGACACGTACCTGGCCGTCGTGGCCAGGATGCACTGCCACAATGCGAGCGAGTGGCCATTTCGGGGGACGTCAATTCGCTGCGTACGAGATACAGCTGACCCTCCCGCACCGGCTCTGTTGCCCGCTGCCACTTGGGGCGTTGCGCCAGGCCATGGAGGTACTAGTCGCGCCACCGCTGCCACAGGTGGTCCCTCATCCTCTGGACTTGCTGCCATCGTGAGAGCCGGTTATCTTGCACGTCAAGAAGTGACGGCTCTGGGATGGCACGGAGAGGCGCCCCGATGAGAAAGTGCCCCGGCGTGAGGGCCGCCACGTCATCCGGATCGTCCGTCAATGGTGAGAGCGGCCGTGAATTGAGGCACGCTTCCACCTCGGCAAAAAGGGTAGCCATTTCCTCATAGGTGAGAGTGGCATCGCCGATGACTCGCCTCAGATGATGCTTCACTGATTTCACGGCCGCTTCCCACAGGCCTCCGAAGTGAGGAGCCGCCGGAGGATTGAACCGCCATTGGATGCGGTCTTCTGCCAAGGTTCGAGTGATGAGGATGGCCTCCTTGGAGCTCGCCGAGAAGAGGGCTCGCAGCTCCTTATCGGCACCCACGAAATTGGTGCCCTGGTCAGAATGCATTGTCTGCGGCACTCCCCGACGGGAGACGAATCTCTTCAGTGCTGCCAAGAATGCCTCAGCGGTGTAATCCGTCGCCACGTCTAAGTGCACCGCCCGAGTGGAAAGGCAGACTAACACCACAAGGAAGGCCTTGCTGCTCCGGTGTTCTCGACCTTTGGCAGTTCGCAGCAACACCGGACCCGCGTAGTCCACACCGACGTGAGTGAAGGGACGCGCCGGAGTGACACGGGGTGCGGGAAGATCCGCCATCAGCGGCTGCGTGGATGCCGCCCGCCATCGTGAGCATCGAACACAGCGGTGAATGTGGGTCTTCACGGCGGCCCGTCCGCCTGGTATCCAGTACCGCTGCCTTATGGATGCCAGGGTCTGCTGCACGCCGCCGTGGAGCGTCCGGGTGTGACAGGCGTCGACGACCAGTGCGGTGAGTGCCGACCTTCGGGGCAGAATGATGGGATGCTTCTCATTGAACTCCAGGAGTGCCCGTCGAAGTCGACCTCTCATCCGCATCACAGGTCGTCTATGAAGGGGGTAAGTCTTAACAGAGAGCTTCTCCCGGATATTGGATGACCTCCCTGTAACTGTTTAATTTCGGGATTATAGTGATCGATCTGGGTTGCGCGAACCCAAGTCCGGATGCACTCTCCAGTTCTTCGCCCGTGAGCTCGCGGGGCCGCCGGTCCGCCTTGTCGTCACCCGACAGCAACCAGCGCCGACACCACGCTGTGATGCGTAGCAGTCGGCGCAAGGACGAGTAACGACGCAGCATTTCCGGCTCTTCCTTGGTGAGGGTGGCCAACGAGTGTCCGTGTCCTCTCCTCGGGCAGGTTGGTTGCCAGTAGATCGTCCTCTGTGTTCCGGGGTAAATCCCCGCGCAGCCAGGGTGGACCTTACCACCACAACTCGTGTTGTACGAGTTCTCGTGGTGGCAGGCCCCTGGAGGCGCAATCGGCGGGGTTGTCCTGGCCGGTCACATGGTGCCATCGTGCCTCTGGTAACGTGGTTTGTATTTCAGCCGCACGATTGGCCACGAACGTCTTCCAACATGTAGGATGGCCTCGGATCCACTCCAGGGTGACGGTGGAGTCAGACCACAGGTGGATTGGTGCGGTCTCGAGGTCCAGGACCGTCCGCACGTGCGCCATCACTCGAACCAACAGGGTTGCCGCGCACAGCTCCAACCGCGGCAAGGAGACTTGCTTGAGAGGCGCGACCTTGGTCTTTGCCGTCACCAGTCGAGCCGTCCAGCCATCTCCATCCCGGAGATAGACCACCGCTGCGTAGGCCCGTTCCGAGGCGTCGGCAAAGCCATGCAGCTCCGCCTGGTCCTGCCTGGTGCCTTGCAGCCATCGGGGCATTTTGACATCCGCCAGCGCCGGGAGGTCATCCAGGAAGGCCCGCCATGTTGCTGTCTCCGCCGTAGGAAGAGGGGAATCCCACTCACGCGCTAACAGCCAGGTCCCCTGGATGAATATCTTGGCCCGCACCACCACGGGGGCCAGCCAGCCCAGCGGGTCAAACAGCTGCGCCGCTTGCGAAAGGACAGTTTGCCGCGTGACCTCTTGCACTGTTGCCGGCTGGACCACGAAGGCGAAGGTGTCATCCCGTGGGCGTCAATGCAGTCCCAGCGTCGAGTGTGTGGTAAGCGTTGTCCACATCCGCACTCCCGGTTGGGAGAGATCCTCCTCTGCGAAACCTTCGAGCACGCCTGGCTCATTTGACGCCCATTTTTTCAGGAGAAACCCGTCCGCCCTGCAGAGTCCCCGTAGTTGCAATGCGAGGCGCCTGGCTTCCTCGACTGTGGAGGCTCCGGACAGGACGTCGTCGACGTAGACGTCCCGTCGCAGAGCGGAGGCGCCGACGGGAAAGCTCGCTTCCTCGTCGTCGGCGAGTTGTCGGAGCGTACGGATCGCGAGGAAGGGAGCACACGCTAGACCGAGGAAGGGAGCACACGCTAGACCGTACGTAACCGTATTCAGTTGGTATTCTCCGATCTTACCCTCGTCGCTTCTCCATAGGATACGCTGCAGATTCCGGTCTCCTGGGTGTACCAGAATCTGCCGGTACATCTTCTCCACGTCGGCGGCGATGACGTACCGATGCCACCGCCAGCGGAGAAGAACGTCTGCCAGCGACAGAAGGAGGTTCGGCCCTACCTGCAGGAACCGATTCAGCGCGTCGCCATTGGGGAGGGCCGCCGAGCCGTTAAAGGCGACCCGGAGCTTTGTGGAGTCACTCGTCGGCTTGAGGACTCCATGATGTGGTAAGTAGCACCCCGTTTCCTCGTCGGACAACGCCGCTACTCGCGTCATGTGCCCGAGCCGCTCGTACTCCCGCATGAAGTCTCGGTACATTGCGGTGGGCAGTTCGTCCCGCGCGAATCGTCTCTCCACGCTCGAGAGCACCCGCGCGGCTACGCCTCGAGTTGCGGTGAGATCTGGGAAAGGCACCACCGTTGGAAGTCGCACGATGTAACGTCCGCTCTCGGTTCGAGCGTGCGTCCGCGCGAAGAAGCTCTCGCATGCCCTTTCCTCCGGCGTCATCGCGCATTGATTCCCGGTCACTTCCTCCTGTTCCCAAAATCGTCGGACTAGGGACTCGAGCGGCTCGTCCACGGAGCACATATGAAGGGACGCTGTGTGCGACGCGACGGTACCTGCGGCGCCCGAGACGATCCAGCCTAACTTTGTTTCCTGCGCCACAGGTTGGAGTTCGCTGCCCCGACGGATGCAAGGATCGCGGCGTGCACGTCGGCCCCGAGGAGGACGTCGATCGGATCCGCTGACGTGAACTCCGGGTCGGCCAATGGAATGCCCTGAAGATGAGGCCACACCTGCCCAGCACCGCTCGCAAGTCCGGCATAAACGCTGAGCCGGGGAAGCACGATTGCGCATATGGTGAGTACCTCGCCACCACTCACGCTTGCCAAGTTAAATCGCACCTGTCCGCGCGCGACGCCGGTCTGCCGTCCCCCCCCACGCCGAACACTGCCACCGAGGCTCGTGATCGCGGAAGTCGTAGCCGTTGTGCAAGGGCTTCCGTAATGATTGACATCTCCAAGCCCTGGTCGATAAGGGCCCGGACGGGATGAAGTTCGCCATGTCGGTCGCGCACCTGGATTCGCGCGGTGGCTAAGAGGACGGCAACTCTACCCTCCGGAGGGTGGTACGCGAAATGCGAAGTTATCGCGCCCGCTGCAACGCGGTTTGAGTCTATTGCGGGCTCGCGAAACGCGTCGTGCAACGCGGAGTGGTGACGTTTTCCGCACACCGAGCAATTGCGCTTTGACTGGCACTCACCTACCTTGTGCTTCCCCAGGCAGTTGACGCACAGCCGCTGGTCCTCCACAAATCTTCCTCTCCCCGGCAGTCTTCTGGCGGAAGGCAGGACATCAGGAAGTGGTCCTTATGGTAGAGCGAGCACCTGTCCTTCTCCTTCCTGCTGGGCTCCTTCCGTTGTGCCAGGTGAGTCTTGGCAGCGACTCGCGAGGTTGACTCGGTCCGGGTGGGCTGCACAGCCTCAAGCGTGTGTAATCGACGCTCGAGGAACTCATGCAGCTCCTCGTACGTGGGCGGCGTGCTTGTGCCGCCGATGGTGTCCTCCCATTCGCGCCTGGAGCGAGGATCGAGCATCTCCACGGAGAGGAAGACGAACAAGTCCTCGCTGCTGGAGATGGGTCGGCCAATGCTTTGTAACGAGCCGACGCGACGGTGCTCGACATCGCATGGAACAGCCGGTGGAGCTCGGTCACCGACTCGCTCTTCATTTTCGGCAGCGCTGTATATGCTGCGTAATATGAGCGCACCAGGAGACGTGGATTTTCATAGTAGCGCAGCAGCGCTTCCCACGCTCTGGTGAAATTCCCCTCAGTAGTAGCGAGGCTTCTTATCAGCGACTCCGCTTCTCCTTTCAGGCTTGCCTTGAGGTAGGGGGGACCGAGATGGAGTGGTCGTCGACAATGAGAGACCGGAATAAATCACGGAAGGGCGGCCAGTCTTCATACCTTCCTGAAAAGTTCGGCAGCTGAATCCTCGGCAAGGTCGTCCGAGGAGGCGGGGCCGCTCCGGCGACTGCGGGCTTTACATCTTCCTCCTGTAGAGCGGCTTGGTACTCAAGGAGCGCCGATCTTTGTTCGAGGTAAGTTGCCTCCGCAAGACCCATGAGGTCGTTCACCGCGTAATCATGTGATTCGAGCTCCTTGGGGTAGGACCGCACCAAGGTCTCATGGTGAGCTTCGAACTTCTCCCATCGCTTGTCCAGGACGTGGATGGCGTTCTTCACCAACGCTGTGGTGATTTTCGCGGTACCCGCCTTTTTCAGATTTTCAATGGTGCGCCTCATACGCCCGAAATGATCGTTCTGTACCGCAATTAACGACTCCATTTTTTCAGCTCTCTGGACACTGAAATGGAGCTCTAGAAACCCGGCTGGAATCCGGCTCGAAGGACCAAAATGTTCGTGACTGAACGGATCAGTGAGGCGAGAAATGGACGAGCACTTACACACAAATAATCACTCACACGCAAGTTTAACAGAGAATAATAAAGTATATTTAAAAACACCACAGTCAAATAAGAGTCAAGATATTTACAAAGATATTTACACAATGTGTACACTTTTCAGGGCGCGATTTCGAGCACTGCCGGACAGCGCGAGTCCGCGACGAGCGGCGCGAGACACATCGAAAGTGTCGGAATGCGTGCGAACACAATTCGCGGGTGCATGGAGCAGGCGACTCCAATGAAGCGCGAGTGATTTATTAGCAAAGCAGGCGACTTTGCTAATGCGAATATGATTCGCGATAGAATAGCTGGCTGCTATCCTAACTGCGTGCGATTTATAAACTCTAAGAAATGCGGGTCGTACCTCGATTGCTCTCCGTAGACTGGCTCTAGTCTCCACTTCGCATCCGTTTTTATACTGTGCTTTTCTGGAATGTTCTTTCCTGTCGTCACTTCCTCTTGAAGGAAATGACGACATAAAAAGAACACTCCAGAAAAGCTCGGAAAATTCTAAATAAATATATCTACATAAATATAATTATAAATAACTAATTGGGGACGATGACTAAGGCCTTTTGAGTTTAAGACAGCGGCAGCGCCGCCATTTCGCTACTTGAGCGCGCTCCGCGTGAGCGCGGCTAAGTACTAACGCGTATGATGTTGGGACATAAGTCCCGTGCACAGTGCGAATGGAGAGCAACGATAGCAATGTGTGCGATGCAACACACATCACTGCCGCCACTTTCCACGCATGTTATTGCTGCATTACACCACCCGTGTTGCACAGGCCGAGCGCGCTCAAGTAGCGAAATGGCGGCGCTGCCGCTGTCTTAAACTCAAAAGGCCTTAGTCATCGTCCCCAATTAGTTATTTATAATTATATTTATGTAGATATATTTATTTAGAATTTTCCGAGCTTTTCTGGAGTGTTCTTTTTATGTCGTCATTTCCTTCAAGAGGAAGTGACGACAGGAAAGAACATTCCAGAAAAGCACAGTATAAAAACGGATGCGAAGTGGAGACTAGAGCCAGTCTACGGAGAGCAATCGAGGTACGACCCGCATTTCTTAGAGTTTATAAATCGCACGCAGTTAGGATAGCAGCCAGCTATTCTATCGCGAATCATATTCGCATTAGCAAAGTCGCCTGCTTTGCTAATAAATCACTCGCGCTTCATTGGAGTCGCCTGCTCCATGCACCCGCGAATTGTGTTCGCACGCATTCCGACACTTTCGATGTGTCTCGCGCCGCTCGTCGCGGACTCGCGCTGTCCGGCAGTGCTCGAAATCGCGCCCTGAAAAGTGTACACATTGTGTAAATATCTTTGTAAATATCTTGACTCTTATTTGACTGTGGTGTTTTTAAATATACTTTATTATTCTCTGTTAAACTTGCGTGTGAGTGATTATTTGTGTGTAAGTGCTCGTCCATTTCTCGCCTCACTGATCCGTTCAGTCACGAACATTTTGGTCCTTCGAGCCGGATTCCAGCCGGGTTTCTAGAGCTCCATTTCAGTGTCCAGAGAGCTGAAAAAATGGAGTCGTTAATTGCGGTACAGAACGATCATTTCGGGCGCACGAGGCGCACCATCGATAATCTGAAGAAGGCGGGAAGCGCGAAAATCACCACAGCGTTGGTGAAGAACGCCATCCACGTCGTTGACAAGCGATGGGAGAAGTTCGAAGCTCACCATGAGACCTTGGTGCGGTCCTACCCCAAGGAGCTCGAATCACATGATTACGCGGTGAACGACCTCATGGGTCTTGCGGAGGCAACTTACCTCGAACAAAGATCGGCGCTCCTTGAGTACCAAGCCGCTCTACAGGAGGAAGATGTAAAGCCCGCAGTCGCCGGAGCGGCCCCGCCTCCTCGGACGACCTTGCCGAGGATTCAGCTGCCGAACTTTTCAGGAAGGTATGAAGACTGGCCGCCCTTCCGTGATTTATTCCGGTCTCTCATTGTCGACGACCACTCCATCTCGGTCCCCCCTACCTCAAGGCAAGCCTGAAAGGAGAAGCGGAGTCGCTGATAAGAAGCCTCGCTACTACTGAGGGGAATTTCACCAGAGCGTGGGAAGCGCTGCTGCGCTACTATGAAAATCCACGTCTCCTGGTGCGCTCATATTACGCAGCATATACAGCGCTGCCGAAAATGAAGAGCGAGTCGGTGACCGAGCTCCGCCGGCTATTCCACGCAATGACGAGCACCGTCGGCTCGTTACAAAGCATTGGCCGACCCATCTCCAGCAGCGAGGACTTGTTCGTCTTCCTCTCCGTGGAGATGCTCGACCCTCGCTCCAGGCGCGAATGGGAGGACACCATCGGCGGCACAAGCACGCCACCCACGTACGAGGAGCTGCACGAGTTCCTCGAGCGTCGATTACACACGCTTGAGGCCGTGCAGCCCACCCGGACCGAGTCAACTTCGCGAGTCGCTGCCAAGACTCACCTGGCACAACGGAAGGAGCCCAGCAAGAAGGAGAAGGAGCGGTGTTCTTTGTGTCGCAAGGATCATTTCTTGATGTCCTGCGACACCTTCCGCCAGAGGACTGCAGCTGAGAGGAAGCGCTTCGTGGAGGATAATCATCTGTGCATCAACTGTCTGGGGAAGCACAAGGTAAGTGACTGCCAATCCAAACGCAATTGCTCGGTGTGCGGAAAACGTCACCACTCCGCGTTGCACGACGCGTTTCGCGAGCCCGCAATAGACTCAAACCGCGTTGCAGCGGGCGCGATAACTTCGCATTTCGCGTACCACCCTCCGGAGGGTAGAGTTGCCGTCCTCTTAGCCACCGCGCGAATCCAGGTGCGCGACCGACATGGCGAACTTCATCCCGTCCGGGCCCTTATCGACCAGGGCTTGGAGATGTCAATCATTACGGAAGCCCTTGCACAACGGTTACGACTTCCGCGATCGCGAGCCTCAGTGGCAGTGTTCGGCGTGGGGGGACGGCAGACCGGCGTCGCGCGCGGACAAGTGCGGTTCGACTTAGCGAGCGTGAGTGGTGGCGAGGTGCTCACCGTATGCGCGATCGTGCTTCCCCGGCTCAGCGTTTACGCCGGACTTGCGAGCGGTGCTGGGCAGGTGTGGCCTCATCTTCAGGGCATTCCATTGGCCGACCCGGAGTTCACGTCAGCGGATCCGATCGACGTACTCCTCGGGGCCGACGTGCACGCCGCGATCCTTGCTCCGGGCATCCGTCGGGGTGGCGAACTCCAACCTGTGGCACAGGAAACAAAGTTGGGTTGGATCGTCTCGGGCGCCGCAGGCACCGTCGCGTCGCATACAGCGTCCCTTCATATGTGTTCCGTGGACGAGCCGCTCGAGTCCCTAGTCCGACGATTTTGGGAACAGGAGGAATTGACCGGGACTCAATGCGCGATGACGCCGGAGGAAAGGGCATGCGAGAGCTTCTTCGCGCGGACGCACGCTCGAACCGAGAGCGGACGTTACATCGTGCGACTTCCAACGGTGGTGCCCTTCCCTGATCTCACCGCAACTCGAGGCGTCGCCGCGCGGGTGCTCTCGAGCGTGGAGAGACGATTCGCGCGGGACGAACTGCCCACCGCAATGTACCGAGACTTCATGCGGGAGTACGAGCGGCTCGGGCACATGACGCGAGTCGCGGCGTTGTCCGACGAGGAAACGGGGTGCTACTTACCACATCATGGAGTCCTCAAGCCGACGAGTGACTCCACCAAGCTCCGGGTCGCCTTTAACGGCTCGGCGGCTCTTCCCAATGGCGACGCGCTGAATCGGTCCCTGCAGGTCGGGCCGAACCTCCTTCTGTCATTGGCAGACGTTCTTCTCCGCTGGCGGTGGCATCGGTACGTCATCGCCGCCGACGTGGAGAAGATGTACCGGCAGATTCTGGTACACCCAAGAGACCGGAATCTACAGCGTATCCTGTGGAGAAGCGACGACGGTAAGGTCGGAGAATACCAACTGAATACGGTTACGTACGGTCTAGCGTGTGCTCCCTTCCTCGCGATCCGTACGCTCCGACAACTCGCCGACGACGAGGAAGCGAGCTTTCCCATCGGCGCCTCCGCTCTGCGACGGGACGTCTACGTCGACGACGTCCTGTCCGGAGCCTCCACAGTCGAGGAAGCCAGGCGCCTCGCATTGCAACTACGGGGACTCTGCAGGGCGGACGGGTTTCTCCTGAAAAAATGGGCGTCAAATGAGCCAGGCGTGCTCGAGGGCTTCGCAGAGGAGGATCTTTCCCAACCGGGAGTGCGGATGTGGACAACACTCACCACACACTCGACGCTGGGACTGCATTGACGCCCACGGGATGACACCTTCGCCTTCGTGGTCCAGCCGGCAACAGTGCAGGAGGTCACGCGGCAAACTGTCCTGTCGCAAGCGGCGCAGCTGTTTGACCCGCTGGGCTGGCTGGCCCCAGTGGTAGTGCGGGCCAAGATATTTATCCAGGGGACCTGGCTGTTAGCGCGTGAGTGGGATTCCCCTCTTCCCACGGCGGAAACAGCAACATGGCGGGCCTTCGTGGATGACCTACCGGCGCTGGCGGATGTCAAAATGCCCCGATGGCTGCAGGGCAACGGGCAGGACCAGGCGGAGCTGCATGGCTTTGCCGACGCCTCGGAACGGGCCTACGCAGCGGTAGTCTATCTCCGGATCCGGGATGGAGATGGCTGGACGGCTCGACTGGTGACGGCAAAGACCAAGGTCGCGCCTCTCAAGCAAGTCTCCTTGCCGCGGTTGGAGCTGTGCGCGGCAACCCTGTTGGTCCGAGTGATGGCGCACGTGCGGACGGTCCTGGACCTCGAGACCGCGCCAATCCACCTGTGGTCTGACTCCACCGTCACCCTGGAGTGGATCCGAGGCCATCCCACATGTTGGAAGACGTTCGTAGCCAATCGTGCGGCTGAAATACAGACCACATTACCGGAGGCACGATGGCACCATGTGACCGGCCGGGACAACCCCGCCGATTGCGCCTCCAGGGGCCTGCCACCACGAGAACTCGTACAACACGAGTTGTGGTGGTAAGGTCCGCCCTGGCTGCGCGGGGATTTACCCCGGAACACAGAGGACGATCTACTGACAACCAACCTGCCCGAAGAGAGGACACGGACACTCGTTGGGGCCACCCTCACCAAGGAAGAGCCGGAAATGCTACGTCGTTACTCGTCCTTGCGCCGACTGCTACGCATCACAGCGTGGTGTCGGCGTTGGTTGCTGTCGGGTGACGACAAGGCGGACCGGCGGCCCCGCGAGCTCACGGGCGAAGAACTGGAGAGTGCACTCCGGACTTGGGTTCGCGCAATCCAGATCGATCATTATAATCCTGAAATCAAACAGTTACAGGGAGGTCATCCAATATCCGGGAGAAGCTCCCTGTTAAGACTCACCCCTTTCATAGACGACCTGGGTGTGATGCGGATGAGAGGTCGACTTCGACGGGCACTCCTGGAGTTCAATGAGAAGCATCCCATCATTCTGCCCCGAAGGTCGGCACTCACCGCACTGGTCGTCGACGCCAGTCACACCCGGACGCTCCACGGTGGCGTGCAGCAGACCCTGGCATCCATAAGGCAGCGGTACTGGATACCAGGCGGACGGGCCGCCGTGAAGACCTTCATTCACCGCTGTGTGCGATGCTCCCGATGGCGGGCGGCATCCCCGCAGCCGCTTATGGCGGATCTCCCCGCACCTCGTGTCACTCCGGCGCGTCCCTTCACTCACGTCGGAGTGGACTACGCGGGTCCGGTGTTGCTGCGAACTGCCAAAGGTCGAGAACACCGGAGCAGCAAGGCCTTCCTTGTGGTGTTGGTCTGCCTCTCCACACGGGCGGTGCACTTAGACGTGGCGACGGATTACTCCGCGGAGGCATTCTTGGCAGCGCTGAAGAGATTCGTCTCCCGTCGGGGAGTGCCGCAGACAATGCACTCTGACCAGGGCACCAATTTCGTGGGTGCCGATAAGGAGCTGCGAGCCCTCTTCTCGGCGAGTTCCAAGGAGGCCATCCTCATCGCTCGAACCCTGGCGGAAGACCGCATCCAATGGCGGTTCAATCCGCCGGCGGCTCCTCACTTCGGAGGCCTGTGGGAAGCGGCCGTGAAATCAGTGAAGCACCATCTAAGGCGAGTCATCGGCGATGCCACTCTCACCTATGAGGAAATGGCTACCCTTTTTGCCGAGGTGGAAGCGTGCCTCAATTCACGGCCGCTCTCACCATTGACGGACGATCCGGACGACGTGGCGGCCCTCACGCCGGGGCACTTTCTCATCGGGGCGCCTCTCCGTGCCATCCCAGAGCCGTCACTTCTTGACGTGCAGGATAACCGGCTCTCACGATGGCAGCAAGTCCAGAGGATGAGAGACCACCTGTGGCATCGGTGGCGCGACTAGTACCTCCATGGCCTGGCGCAACGCCCCAAGTGGCAGCGGGCAACAGAGCCGGTGCGGGAGGGTCAGCTGTATCTCGTACGCAGCGAATTGACGTCCCCCGAAATGGCCACTCGCTCGCATTGTGGCAGTGCATCCTGGCCACGACGGCCAGGTACGTGTCGTCGAGGTGAAAACGGCCACCTCGACCCTCACCCGACCGGTCACCAAGATCGTGGTGCTCCCGACCAACGAGGTGGGACCCTCGCAGGGTGTACGAGACACAGCGGATCCTCCCAGCTCGGCAATGAGGGATCGCACGTAAGCACGTCACTTTCACGCACATCCACCGTATCATTTATCACCGTTCACGCATTCACATTTTCATTTCTTTCGCGTACAAGTCATTGTCATTCGTTCTTCATTGTTGCTCTTCATTACTACGCTCATTACACTTCATTACGCTACCGTTCGTCTGTTCGTTCGCGGGATCACATTATCACATCTTCATTTCACCACATTCCTCATTGCACTCGCGGACTCAAACACACGCGAATGTACTCGCGACGACACCACGCTGCGTGTCGCCGACGCGCGTTTAGTCGCTACTACAACGCAATTTCAGTCGGCGCGCTGCAGATCGGTCGCGTACGTGCGCGATCAGCTGATGCGAAACACGGCACGCAGTGACCACGTGCGTCGCGAGTCGGGTACACCACGCGGGTGCACCACCCTTGACGCGAAGTGCACTCGCGCCGCTCGCGACACCGCGTCGCGACTATTAGCCGCTCGTCAAGCGCCTCACGCGCCCGCCGCGCGCGATGCGAAAGGCATATTTCATCCGGTACAACCGGAGGCGGGCGGAATGTTCGTGAGCGAACGAAGGGCTCCGCTAAGCCCTTAATACGCTGCATTGCATCGCCTGTGTTGCATGGCCTGTGCAACACGGGTGGTGTAATGCAGCAATAACATGCGTGGAGAGTGGCGGCAGTGATGTGTGTTGCATCGCACACATTGCTATCGTTGCTCTCCATTCGCACTGTGCACGGGACTTATGTCCCAACATCATACGCGTTAGTACTTAGTCGTGCTCACGCGGAGCGCGCTCAAGTAGCGAAACGGCGGCGCTGCCGCTGTCTTAAACTCAAAAGGCCTTAGTCATCGTCCCCAATTAGTTATTTATAATTATACACTTATAAAACACTGCGTTGCACCAACGGAAACCTCCCCAGATGCTATGGACTGCCGAAGATTCACAAGAATGGATATCCACTTCGCATTATTGTATCGGCATCTGGGAGTCCGTTATACAAAGTTGCGAAATATCTACATCAGATACTTGAGAGATCTATCCCGAAGCCAAATTCACATATTAAAGACAGTTGAATTCTCGCCAAGAACTTGAAAAACACTCATATTCCCCCCAGTCATTCTCTCCTATCCTTGGATGTCACCGCACTATATAACAACATTCCTAAAGAACTAATTTTAAAAGCTATAGAAACTCGTTGGAATCACATTGCACCTTCCACTAAATTCAATCTACAACAATTCCTTTTCGCCATAAATACCGTACTTTCCTCCACAAGTTTCGGCTTCGGGGGATCTTTCTACGAACAAATCTTCGGCAGTCCTATGGGGTCTCCACTATCCCCCATATTAGCCGACATCGTAATGGATGATCTGGAAATACATTGCTTAAAACATCTCAAATGCACGATCCCGGTATTCTATAGATATGTAGATGACATTTTCATGATTGCTCCTACATCCGAAATCATCACCATTCTGGATACTTTCAATAACCATCCACGCCTTAATTTCACATACGAATTGGAAAAAAACGACTCAATCTCCTTCCTTGACACCACCATTATTAGAGACAATAGCACACTTATCACAAATTGGTACCAAAAACCTACATTCTCCGGAAAATACCTAAACTACCTTTCTAACCATCCGTTTAAACACAAGAAAAACACCATTACTCACCTTGTCGACAGAGCCATCCTTCTTTCGGATGAAAGATTTCACACTAACAATATTAACATCATCAAAAAAATTTTACACAACAACCTATATCCGCAACATATAATCAATCACCACATTAACAAAAGACTGAAATAAATACAACACAGACAGAATAGCACGCAAGACACTATTCCCTTTGACTCCAATAATTGCATAGTTATACCGTTTAATTACGAAACTGCCAGAAGCATAGAACAGATCTTGAATAAAACCAGTCTTAAAGTCATCTACTCGATTTCCAATAAATTGAATTGCATCATAAAGAATGGAAAAGATTTACTTAATGTTTTTAAGAATACCAATATTGTTTATGAGATTGATTGTTTGAGCTGTGATGCATGTTATATAGGACAAACAAAACGACACTTAATAACACGATTACATTCGATTAATTAAACGAACACCGTAAGGACATTAAAAAACAGACAACGAATCAATCAGTCGTAAGCAAACACAGATTGTCTTTGGGCCATGAATTCGATTGGGACAACCCAAAAATTTTACACAGAGAAACACATAGAAGGAAAAGGGAAATCGCGGAGATGCTTTTTATTAAGAAAAGCGTTTCCGCTATCAATTCCCAAAAAGATACCGAAAATTTAACAGCCATTTACGACGGACTCTTGAATATTTTATAGTATAGATCTTTTATGTTTTGTCTTTTCTTATTTATTATTCAACTTTTATAATATTGACCTGATTGTTACACTTTTATACATTGTTCTTCCGTTTTACTTTTTTCTTTTTTCTTTATTTAATTTTATATATTGACATCGCCTCACTTATTTATTGTTCACATTTTAGAGTATTGACCCGATTCTTATACTTTTATATATTGTATTTTTTAGTTTTTTCTCTTTTTATATTTACAGTGATTTATTATAATTTTATCCTATTTGACACTAAGATATCCATAATCATCTATCAGTCTTGTGTTCGTTGTCACCAGCGACATACGTCTTACACGTCTATATCATTCTTAACAAAATGTTACTTGCAAACACGCAGTTGAGTCATCATGTTTTTACCAGATTGATTGTATGTATATTGATAATGTGAGTCTTTAATTCGATTGTATTACATTGTGCCTGAATATGTATTATTTCATTTAGTGACATATTTTGTAGATATACTTGATAAGGACCAAAACCTATGGTCGAAACCTCGCAATAAATAACGTTCAACCAACATATCAATTCTGCCAGTTTGTTGTCAGTTACTGTCCTTCCTCGTTGAATTTCTCATCACTGGCAAAGAAAAGATTCTTACACTTGTAATTGTTATACGCTTACTTTCAAATAATCTTTTATTTTAATTTTTATAAATAAGATGTACAAACATTTGTTAAGTCTATAAAAATAGTTTTGTCAGAAGTATTCAAAACTTCATTATTTTCAATTTTCCTTAGTTTATGTAAAGGTTGTTTTAATGAAGCATTAGTATTTGGAAAATTATTCTCATTTTGATTTTTTACAACTGACAATATTATCTCAGCAATTTCTCTTTTCCTGTTTAATTTGTTATACAGAAGTCGAGAAAGATTATTTGAAATCTTTCGATGAGGTTGACAATCAAAAATATGAGGAATTACATCTTTTTTTAATTTTACTGGAGCTCCCATCATACAATATCTGATGTAATTATCCATATCCTGCTTTAACTACAATATAAATGAAAAATACATAATATTAAAAAAGCGAATTTTTTAAATAATAAATTTTATTAATATAAGATAATAAGATTATATTTAAAAAAATAACATTTACAAATATAAACAAAATAATTTTATTAATTGTAAATTATAACCCAGCAAACCAAAGTAACAGTAATATAACATTAATGTTTCAATGTCCTACTCAACAGTGTAACTGTTACGTAACAAGGCATGTTTGTCTTTGTTACGTAATAGTTACACTGTTGAGTAGGACATTGAAACATTAATGTTATATTACTGTTACTTTGATTTGCTGGGAACTTTTAATAATTTTGTGGTGATTCGCCTGTCTCGCCACTAGCCCTTCCTCGACCAACGCGCATCCGACCTGCATGCCACGATCACGCATCCGACGCCGACGGAACAACTCACGCGACATGACCCGAGCACGTGATTTCCCACCCGGCTACCCATTCCGGAGTGGGTATATAAGCGCGTCGAGCGAGGACCAAGACACCAGTCCTGTCCCGATCCTCTTCCTGACTCGACTTGGCCTTCTAACTACGATTCCTCAAGATCGGGAGCACCCGATCTTTCCGCACAGAGACTCCGGGCGCACCCGGAGTGCAACCGCCGCCCTGGGCGCACCCGGAGTGCAACCGCCGCCCTGGGCGCACCCAGGCCGGTTTCCGTCCTGACCATCAACCCTCTTCGCACGGAGACACGGAAGCACCCGGAGTGCAATCGTCGTGTCGGGCGCACCCGGCCCGACTTCCACCTGTTCCGACTTCCTCCTGGTAGCCCCAGGACACCGCCCTTCGAACCGGAGCTCCGTCAGCCTACCGTTGTACATAGCCGCGTCCGCTCCGTAGCAATAAGTACTGTTAGTCATAAGCTCCGCTAGTAATAAGATCCGTAGTAATAAGATCCGTAGTAATAAGAATCACTGACCGATATCCAGATACTTCGCACGCGCTGCTATCGCACACGCACACACACACACACACCTTTCAACACACGTACACTCACCCTCGCCCCGATTGTACAGGCTTCAGTGCCTCTCGCCACACACCCAGCGAGTCACGCTCACACGTACACACATACACATGTACACTCATCTGTAAATACTCATCCACACCATCCACAATAAAGATCAGTGATAACACCAAACCAGAGTCTCATGCCTACTTCGACCCTGACCCCGGCGAGTTAATCCGAGCAAGCGAGGCAAAGCGTACCGTTACAATTTTAGATATATTTTATAAATAAAAAGTTCTAATAAATCTGCACATTAAATGTTCAAGGTTAGTTTAGATGTTGTTTTAGGTTAGTTTAGATATTTTTACCAGAGCATATGTGTATTTGATATTTTTAAATGTTATAATTAAAGCATCAAAAAAACATGATTTTATATATAATAATACTTACATTGAAATGATCTTCACAACAAAAATAACTCCATTTTCCTGGTTTATCGACACGACAGGCACTTTTAAACCACTTTTTTCTCACATTTTCAGCTTGAGGTACATAAAAGAACAACTTATGTGGTGTTTTAATTGTTGTACTTTTACACAAAGGTACAAAACATGTTTTGTACGTCGTTCCTTTACTCATTTTTAGTATAAATGAATGTTTTAATGAATAAAAGTAGTTCATTTATTGCAATGTGACGTCACAGGACGTTCGGGAGGACTCGGTCATTTCCGGACCGTATTCGGCAAATTCAAATAATGCAATATTTTATTATTTATTTCCTCGCATAATTTGCTTTAAAAAATTATGAAAATAAAAAATACAATTACAATTATAGATATATAATTATAAATTGCAATTTTTTTTAAGTATGCAAATTCCCTATTCTGGGAACGCGCGAACGCGGGGAAGCGTCAGCTTCAGAAAACGTCGCGGGCTCGGACGATCGCGCGTTTCCGCTAGTTTCTCCCCGCGGAAGTGTTTCTCTTTAAATTAAAGCCGAATATTTTAGTAGAATAAACCGTAGTTTAAGATTGATACGGGCTCTGTTCTAAAAGGTGGTTTTGTGTGCGAATCAAAAATGCAGGTTTGAATGGGGAGAGATTTTCTTGGGCTTCCTTTGCTTGACGCGGACATTTCCGGAAGTTGTATTTTGGAAGACAATTTTCTTGACGGATGAGAATTTGGGAATTTGCTTTCGGGAAGACTTTTCGGGAAGATGGGTGTTGTCGTCTAGAAATAATTGAGCTGGTTGTACAATCTTTGAAGAAT
>CABEGB010001296.1:0-89945 GCA_901521435.1 Crematogaster levior
TTTCAATAAATTTCAATAAATTTCAAGCATTATTAAATGTTGAATATATTTGACATTAAAAATTATAGTTACAATCTGACAAGCCAAATTCGATCGCGCGACTATACGAATTAATCGAATTGTTAACTATTACCTCGATAACCAATCGATTGGGCGCAGCCGCCACTTTATTGTAACAAGATTGAATCATTAGAATTAATTTTAGTGACGAACCATCTGCGTTTCGCCATCGTCGTGCCGCGCCTTTTATTTCATCGGTGACGTTGACATTCGAGTATGAGAAACGACGTAAAAAAAAACATCGATACGGAAATGAAGACATTAAGTTAAATTAAATGTTGTGTAATTAAAGGCATAATTAACGAAACAAGTTGCTGGTAATTATGAACAAAGTATAAACACGATAACACGACTAACGTAACGAATTTGTCATAATGTATAACAAATATGCGTTATTTACTACTTTTCTCT
This sequence comes from Crematogaster levior, assembly GCA_901521435.1. Lineage (NCBI taxonomy): Eukaryota > Metazoa > Arthropoda > Insecta > Hymenoptera > Formicidae > Crematogaster > Crematogaster levior. Next base: position 472 of record CABEGB010001296.1, read on the forward strand.
CTTTTTCTCCCTTACAAATATGCGTTATTTACTACTTTTCTCTCTTTTTCTCCCTTACTTAAAATTACTATTAAAGTAAAATTACTTATTTTTACTTATAATTACTATTATGTTTACTTTATATAATTATTATTTTTAAAAAGCAAAATTTTCATACTTTTAGTAGACTTCGTGTTATTTTAACATTTAACTAAGTTATAAGTAAATTCAATTCTTATAACAGTTGAATATAAACAGAATGTGTTCTTACATATATAAATTATGTAATCTATTTGATTATAATCCCAACACAAAGAGGTATATTCAAATAAAGAATAAATAAACTGTAAAACATTATCATGACAGGCAAATGTATCGTTCATCAGTCAATTCGCTAGCTAATTGGAATTATTATAACGTTGTCTAATCAATTTGGATGAAAAAATTGTAGCTTTGTAGATAAAAAAATTGTGATTCCGACAACATAATACATGATATCTTTTCTTTATCATTGCATCTATATTTCTGTCAGACTAACACCACTGAACCAACTTAATTTCGATTTAGGGAACACGTGAACGTACGCGTACACGTCGGTATACTCTCCTCGCGATCGTCATTCCGCTTTACTTCACTTCAGTCGACAATTTCCCAACCCGGCCCTCATCTCCTACGCTCATCGGAAACACGAGTTCCCGCCTACCATCGCGAAACTATTGACCGCTCATAATATTTGTCTCTCCCCGAAAAGGCGCCCCTTCGATTTGTCACGTGTCAAATTTTTTTCGTTTACGCTGCTGCACGGAGGACTACGGAGACCACAAACATCGCGATTATTACAATTCGCGAGAATGTAAAAGAAAATAAAGCAGGTGTGCAAAATTTATAGTTTTGTAAAACATTAATTTATTAGTAAAGGTGGAAAGTTATCCTGAAGGAAGTTATCCGTGTTAATTGTTCAGGAAATGAATATTCAAATATATGGATGTTCGGATAGTTGAATACTCAAATAATTCAATCGATATTCAAAATAGAAATTCTAAGTTTAGGTAAAGTTAGTTAAATTCTATATTTTGTCATTAGACTGATGTCGTTTGAATTATTCAGTTTACTTTTTTCTCATACAAAAGTTTCTTTTTTTTTTGTATCGACAATACGATATCTCACGCTGGATAGCTATCCGTGGTGAGGATCAGACAGAGAAGTCATCGAGATCATCATTGCTGTTCACGTCCGACATATTGAGAGGATGCATATCCCCGCACTTGATGCATTGCCTCGATATAGTAAATTAATGTTGCAACACGTCAATCATCTGCATGAAAGGATTGAGACGGTGTGCGAAATTCAAATTTTAATTAAGGCAGCACGGAGTCGATGACCGAAGCGCGCTGTAATTTTAGGGATGCCTTTTTATCGTTTCGCATTGTTCTTGTGTGTGCTTTCGCTTCCATGGAACGAAGTCATTTCATTTCGCACAATGCAATGTTTCGCAATGCTTTTTATTTAGGAGATTTATCGTAAATAACAACGATATTTGCCTCAAACGTTTGCCAGCAAACGTTGACACACTAAATCAATTAATTCGTGCAAAATACAGCTTACTTTATTATTATTACATATTATTCATGGTTTATTATTATTATTATTATTATTATTTATTGATCTTCCGTATCATATTTTTCTCATTTTATTCTACGAATTTCAACGTAAATATAAATATTTATTTATCAAGAAATGCTTTTATCAAAATATGTTTCGTATATCGAAAACTGAAACGCGTTCGTGGCAGCTGAAACATTCAATACTTGTAAAAAAAATATATATTACGTTAATTGGGTTAATTAATAATTAATGCATTATATTAAAATTTGTAATTTAAAAAAATCAATAATGTCCGTAAAAAAAGCATGGTGACTGTGTATATAAAAAATTCTTTTAAATCTATTATCTCATTCTATGATACATTCGTGTTACGAAATATTGACGTAATACTGGCTCCAAGGAGAAGTGAAAAGGAGATATGAAGGAGATACCGTCGACAAGCTTGATACCTGTTTTATCGAGGTTTTTGATATAACAGTAACAATTATTAGACATAGAAATCAATAATCGCTAATTTAACAACGATTACAAATGTATAATATTAGGTTTGCATTGTATAATATTAGGTTTATTAGATTTCCTTCTCACAGTCCGATACATGTGCGTATCTCTCCTCCCCCCTCTCTCTCTAGCATTGAAATTAATAAGCATTTCCGGTGCACATAAATCTGCGACCGTGTATGTAACATGTTACTACTGCATGTACGCGGATCATCATTTACAGTCAAGTTTCTGCGTGAATTCAAAACAAGTCACATCCATTACGTCCCGAGGACGCGGCGCGTCTCATTTATTTATTGAGTTTAAAACCTACGAATTACTTGTTGGCGCATCACGACATACAGAATCATGTAGTATATTACAAATGAACGAAATACATTGAACCGATATGACTGCGTGGCGATTGCAAGCGAACGAACGAGCGAGAGAGCGAAGCGTAATAATCATGCTTAATGCGAGCGTTCATAAAATATATGTTTCGGCGACAGGTTGGATTTAATGTCGACGTCACTTAATTATTCATTAATGTATTGGTACACGATTCGTTAATAAAATAATATTTTTTTTTTATTAAAGCGCAAGTACGAGGATTGATTTCAGTAACGCCAAAAGAGTATAGAGTTAATTTTAAACAAGTTGTTGCGCAACAATTTAATTTCTGTCTTAATCGCTAAGATGACGTGACGTTAAATATTTAAATTTGCGACAAATATTGCCTCGCGATATATTTACGCTGATGCAATTACGATACAACTTGTAAATGCAACTTTATACCAGTAGCGAAACATTCGTTGCTCCACGTATTATAAAACCACGCCCGTATTGTCATACTTAATAATATCACGCAGTTTCGACGCTGCTCGATCATTCGTTAATAATAGATATAACAGCGAGATGGGGCGAGGCCGTACGCTACGCGTACACGCAATTTCTAGTGTAACTCGCGATGCTAATTATACCGTAGCGACGGAAGTCTCGATGAAATTTAATCGAGTTGTACAGCAGTCCGTACGCAGTCTGACGAATAATCTGTCGCGTTCGGATAATCCGTCTGATAGTCCGCGATTCGTTCCCACGGTGCACTTTTTCCGGGTCCCGGCTGGTTGCATCACGACGCTGCGGTAATCCTTCCAGCAGCCGCTTTTTCGTGTTATCGTTACGCTCACGTCCGTTTCGTCATAATTTATAATACGACGCGCGATAAAGTGACGCGTTAGCTGGCGTTACATTTCTCAAACAATCGCGACGAACGGGAGGGAAGCGATTCACCACGTCTGAACATCATTAACTTTGTCGTTAAAAGCGAAGAGGCGGAAGGACCACTTCTATAAGTTGACACTTTGAATAGTGTAAAAAAATGTTAATTTCAGCAATACATACATCAGACGATAATATACAAAATACATTCGCGTGTAGTCACGACAAGCTCTCCTTTACCAGTCCGTAATCGAGCGTGTGAGATTCAGAGAAAGGCACGTCGCAAATACAGAAATATTACAACACGTCGAGTTTGCTCGTTTACTTGTCTGTCGAGGAATAACAGCTCGAAGAAATTGTTCGTCGTACGAAGATACATGTAAATGCGAGGAGCTAGGCTAAGATTTATGATCCGTGTCAGTTTATAAAACGCATCTCCGCCGCGTACAATTTAACGCAAAGGGGGGAGGGGGGAGAGATCGGAGCCTTCGATTACCTTTGCAAAATAGATTAAATATCATTCTCTGCAATGTTATAGTTTAGCTTATAATCGAGAAATGCAAGGTAAATGGCGTTTAAAATATCATAAAAATGTTATCGTGCAATTAATTGCAAATGCCACGCAATCCAGTCTGTAATTACAGTTTGAATTGTTTTTTTTTTCGCACACGAAAAAGCACAGTATTAGAATATAATACCAAATATCCAGATTGGTATGTCATAATATATTTCAAGCTCTCGTTAATTTTATTTTAATCCCGCGCCGCACCGCGGAGTGATTTATTCTGGCACGTTCATATCCCGCAATAGCATACGAAAATAATGATATTCGATGCGTTTATCGCTCTTATCGTGCCGGTCGGATTTTATCTTTTGCGAGAGCACTCCGCGTATTATTAAATCGTACAGTATGTCGAGTACGTCGAGAGTAGTTTTGTCTGCATGTAACACTTGTAAGACTTAATGCATTCGTAAAGTTGTGCTACTATCCTGAGAAACGTGAGTGTTGTTTGAGCAATGAGTGAGATGTTAGTATAAATAATGTCAAAGCGTGGTGAAAAATACGCTGATAGCGATAAGGATTGTAAACTTTATTTAGACACGACGCATTTTACGATGAAGGCGCTGTTAGGTGTTCTACAAGCAATCCAATATATCTTTAAATAGAAGCTTGCTCATACATTAAAAACATTAAAAATATTAAATAGTAAGAAGTAAACTTTAATTCGTCTTTTTACGGTCACACCAAGATCTTTTTGGCCAATCAATAATCTGCGAAATCGCAGTACACAATTAAACATAAGTTGCGCGTCGACACTGTCGTCCTTTTAAACGCAACCACCGTTTGTTTAATTGTGTACTGCGATTTCGCAGATTATTGATTGGCCAAAAAGATCTTGGTGCGACCGTAAAAAGGCGAATTAAAGTTTAATTCTTACTATTTAGTAATACGCGGTCATGATTGTATTGATTGTTTATTGTTTAATATTAAATTGTTTTTCTTATTCCAAAATCGTGAGAAAGAGAATTCTTTGAAGATTATCTCATATTATCTTAAATTTGGATCAATTTTTAGATCATTTTAGATCATCAATTTTAGATCATCAGTAGACATACAGATGTGACCAAATATCAACATCAGCTACTTCGCTTTTGCAAGGTGTATTTGCGCGTGAAACAAGCGCATCAAACGTGCGACATATGACAGTGTTGCATCACTGCACACACAATCGAATACAATTGAAAGCGTACCTGCCGCGCATCGATGCGGTGTCAATTTGGCTTCTCGGTGGAATGTTATCTTTACGCTATCTTCTTCAGTAATCCGATACTATCATCTTAAAGATGCTCTTAAAGTTTCTCAAGATAGTAAATATATGAATTTTGCTAATTCAGCTCATGAAAACTCGTTTAACGACCGTTATACAAGGCGGATCGATTAATGCGCGTATAATATTATAGTAAGGCGTTAAAATTCAATTTTCAAGAAAGCGTAGCGAAGAGTATTTTTTCTGCGATATAAGTCAACTGTAACTTTCAAACATTTTACGCAGTTTTCGTAACCTATTCATGTTCGCTTAATCATCTGTTAGTTGAATCTTTGTCTGATAATCACAGATTATATTATTATCTTTGGTGATATAGTTCCTTCAAAAATATTTGTATCAACAAAAACGCAATCTGTGTCCCAGAATCTGTGATAGCAATTATTCTGGCGCGCGATAGTGCATCCATCGATTAGGCCGATGACACTTAGGAAAATGAAGAGCCGCTTCGAAATGTGACTTCATTAAGTTTACTCGACGTTTTAGTTCGCTTACGTGCGATTACCGCCACGTGCGGAAACGCTGACTCGACATCGATCAATATCGAGACAATATCGAAACAAAATTAATGATGGGATAACTAGCTAGAAGAAGTAATCATAGAAAACAACTAAGAACAACACGAGAGGAGAAAGAGAGAGAGAGCGGACTTGAGGAATACCTCTGTTTGGCCAAATGCAAATGTATATCGATCGTAAAAACAGATGCAAATTTCTGGCATCGTGATAGGATGGAGAATGATTGAAGAGAGAGAAAAGATCAGTGCAACAAAGGTGGTAATGAGCCACGAGCAAAGAAAAACCCGATAAACTAGAGTTTCTATCCTTATCGTTCTTTTTCTACCGGCACACTGCCCTCATCTAAACCCTTCGTGCACTTTCTTCTCTTTCTCACTAATGATCAACCGACAACAATCTCTTTGCATCTCTCGCGATCTCTCTCCTTTTTTCCTGCTAGCTTTCTCCCTTAGTGCCTTCATTTTCATATTATCCCTTTTTACGCTATTTTTCTTTCAGATTTTTTTCGACGATTTTTTTTAGCCCTACCGTATATTTAATTTTATGTTATAAATTAATAAAGATCATAAACGATGAAGAGAAAATCGGAATAAGCGTGACTTATAAATGTTAGCCGCTTATTGAAGGATTAACGAAACCGAATTCGCAATGAACAATGAGTTCGCGGGAAGAGAAATCGATAACATTAGCCGCAGAGTATTAATTTTTATTATACCTTGTCAATAATAAATATAGCATTCTCCAAATAAAATGAAAATATCACACAGTCATTATTCATCTTTATATAAATTTTATAATGCAAAAATAATATTTCTCATAAAATAGTTCCATCGTTCAACGCGTGATGGAAGTCATTTATATTAATTACACATATGTACATATACATGTTAATAAATATAGAGAATAATAATTAAATTAAAAAATAACTGATAAAAATAAATAAAATAAAATGTTACAGAGTAAAATTAATAACAATACGAAAAATATTGTAATAATACCAATTCAACGTAAAATCGTAAAAAAAGGAAATATCACACAATAGACGGTACACATGTCTCATTTTCATTTCTTGTTTGCATTAAAAAACAGTAGTAAAAAAAAAAACACAATATTGACGATCGATATCTGTGAAATATTTACGACGTGCGGGTTATTTACATGATAACTGATATAAGATCGGTAAGCGACGATCAGCAGAGTTTGTTTGTCATATTTGAGATACGTGCTGCCTGTTCCATTGTGCAATTTCGTTGATTTTAATCTATTCGTGGATGTAACACACTTGCATAATTAGCGTGTTCACGACACAAAGAAACGGGTCGTATCGCGGCATGCTACATGCGCATTCATTTTGATTCCTTCTGTAACATCGTGTATATACACGCACAAACAGACACGCGTTCAAATTGCTGATATCGTGCGACATACACGCACATCAAATATAACCTAATCGCGAAAGCGGAGACGCAATAAATCATTGTGGTTGTCATAAAGGTTGATACCTTTGATAGGAAGAATATATCTCATAGGCACGTATGCGTTATGATTATTCGTCGACTCGGAGTTTTGATCTTATCATATCTTTTAATAGTTTCAAATTAATAAGATTAATTATTAATTATTAATTATTTTATCTTCCTTTTTATCGTTTTTTCTATTATCATGAAGAAAATATGATTGCGTTATTTTTCAAAAGCATAAATAGCGTGATCGATAAATGAATCGGATCAAAAAACGTTTTACTGACGAAACTAAAAATATCTGAGTAGTTTTATCTATAGGAAGCGCGTATATTTAGTATGATTATTGATTAATGAAACGATAATACCGTCTTAAGGTTTATTCTAGATTATCTCCCATGGTTATTTTACGTGGATTAGAAACATTTCTCTATTAGTATATAATTTATTCTCGTATATAATTTTTTATAAATTATTATTATATATTATTATAATATATTAATGTATTAATACACAATCATATTTTTCCTTTTTCATTATATATTTTAATATATTAATATATTAATAATCTAATATATTAATATATTAATATATTAATACACGATCATATTTTTCATTTTTCATTATATATTTTCATTATATATTATTTCATTATATATTATAAAAGAATTTGCGTCCTTTAAAACAGAAAAATTGTTGAACCGCGTGAAAATATTACTAGAGAAGATTCCCCTCCTCTCTAATGTCATTAACTTTACATACATAAATCGGTCGTAGCAAACGATAAATTATCCGACATTAGTTTTTATGCAGCACGATTGTAAAGTGTGAGAGAATCGTGGCGGTGATATTCGCTTATGAATATTTATGGCAAAATACGAAGAAGAACGAAATAAGATCTCTCGTAGCCATTATAGCGACATGCAGTCCGCTTTCGTTTTGCTTGCTTTGCATTCGCGAGCTCGTTCATTCGCTTGTTGGAATACTTAACACCTTTTGATACGCATATACGATGGGGAACAGGTTTTTACTTATAGTTTAGATTGGTGTAACTACGAACGAAAGAATCGTATCGTGCCATACTGTAACTGTATTAATGTTGCGCACTCAATGTAGCTAATTAGTAAAATCGCATAAATTAAATTTTTTATAAAATATGTATAAACATAGAAATTGCGAGAATATATTCTGTTGTAAATTTATTCTGTTGTAAATTTATTCTGCTGTAATTTGTAATTATTTATTAATCAATGTATATGTATATTACATATATATTACACTCGATTGCTATTCATGGTTAACAAGTTGATATTTATTGCCCTCTCTCTCTCTTCCTCTCCTTCTCATTCTTCCTATTAGGCAGATTTATTTGATTTAGTCGAGATGTGAGAGGAATACGAGATTGATAATTACGAGTAATATCAAAATGATTACGTAACATGAGGAAAATTACTTTTACTACGAAAATTTCGTTCCTCGTATAATAATCAGCGTCAAATCGTGACTCGTTTCAGATTCGCTAGCAAAAAGGCGTACACACGCGATGCACGCTACGCGGCAACAGATTGAAATAAATATGACGTAAGTTCCATCGTATTAAATAATGATCCACTCGTTATATGTGCCCAGGCTAACGCGCTCGGCCGAAACGTGTATGTAAATTACGATATCTTGCGAATAGTATATCGTGTAACCGACCACTGGACGCATTCGCTGCATGAACGCACGTAGCGAAATAATAAAAACGAACAAACGCAAGAAGAGAAGCTTGCATGTACATACGCGCACTCGTGGCTGTATGCGATTCGCGTGCTTGTAAATGCAATCACGTATGGAAGCTAAAGAGTTATTTCCCGAGTGCGCCAGCGATGACAAAAAGCGTAGTGTCTTCCATTCGCATCAAGCAACACTAATATACTGTCTAATTTACTGTCGATCACGGTCGTCGTTTTCGTTGCTGCTTCTCTCTTTTTTTTTCGTAAATACGATTTCGTGGCAATAAAAGAGAAGAGAAACTGTTACCTTGAACCGTCGCGAGAATTCATCGGTAGCCTTCGCGAAGACGCTCACGGAAGAATTGTAGTCAAGGCTAAACATGCTTGAATTATAACGGCAGCCAACGGATATTAATATTTCCTTTAGTAATTAAAAAAAAATACGAACTCCTATTACCTTGTCTCATTATGCATTCTGTATTTTCTTTTGTTTTATAACAATAACGATACGTTGTTGTCACGTAATTCATTTTCGAAATCGAATAAGGTACTGCTTGAATGTAGTTTAAATGCAACATGCAATCAACAGTAGTGCACTATTCCCGGGTTGATAATATTGCCAGTCTGTGAATAAACTTGCTCGATACAGCGAATATTCCACGGAAACGGCGCCACGTAGATGGAATAATTAATTTGTATTTAGGGAAATTATTACTGTGCACGTGTATATTTTGCAAATCGAAGTTAATATGAAATTAGTGTTAAATCATTACACATATGCTCTAAAAAGTATGACGGTCAATTGATAATAATTTTAATGGATATAATTAAAATCCCGGGTCAGTCGACATCGACGTCGACGTCGACGCCGACGTGACTAATCGAGAATGATGCAATTGCTTGCATTTAATCTTTACTTTGACCTCGCTGCGATTGTACTCGACGTCCGTTTAAATTATGCAAACATTTCGATGACTAATAAACCAATTATTTTGCGTGAATAAATTCTATTATTCTTTGTTAATATTATAATATTCTATTATAATATATATTACCCTTTTATGATATTCAATTCCACGTAAACTGTATTTAATATTCTTGACATATTATTATTGCAAAATAACGAATATAATTAAAGTACTAAAATTCGCAGGAATTTTTATTTTATTAGTTCTCGTAATAATTCCATAATTTGCAAAATTAAGCGTATCGACAAAGTTAGCTTTAATTTTCAACATGAATATTGGAATAGCGTAATAAAACATTAAAGTGACCTAATTGACGTGACCTGAAGTCCGTAGAATTGCAGTCTGACAAAATGTACGTGTCTCAACTTCTCGTAAATATTACGTTGATTTATGTCGGTTCCATTACCTCTCGGTAAAAGGAGCTTTTGCGCATGCCGTATGATCTATTTTTCTTAAAGTAGCAACTTGATGCGTCATACCTGAAACAGAAAAATAAGAAGGCTTTTTTAGTTTTAGGATGACGTGGTGTTTGGTGAGGCAACAAACGCAATTACAATTATATCTCAATATCGAATGATATCATATCGTTTTTTTTTTCAAGAAGGGTGAATCACTCGAATCAAGTTAACTGTCTAATAATAAGTGTAACGCATACGAAAAACATGTTTTTGTTGGCACAAACTAAATGATGAACCATTTTTTGCAATTTAGATAAAATTATCAAACGGATGTCGCGCAAACGTTTCAATTTCTCCGTAAACGTTACACCATTGTAACTAACTAGACGCAATGTGTTGCTGTCCGTTGTTCTATTTAACAGGATAGTTGACTTTCAGATTATTACGTGCAAATTTAGTGTCCTCTCATGCAACATGAAATTCAGATTTAGAACAAGGCAAGCGCGCGCGCTACCGGGCCGCATTATATCATTCGCTATTGACCGTTCCTAACTGTTTTCATAATAAATACCATTGTTTCGGGGTATAATAACGGGGATTAGAATTTTCAAATTAGATTGCAACAAGCCGCGTCCAGATGAGGCAAAGAATTATTTCCCATTGCGTAAATTATTGCGTGAGCAAGCGTGAGCTCCGTTCGTGGTTTTATGTCTCGTCGCGCGTAATAAATCTTCAAGAGATCTCGCGTCGTAATATTTATAATATAATGCGACTTAAAAACTGCGCGAAGGAGTGACTGTTACGGTGACTATACCATTCCGCTTGCGATACCCTTGAGATCACAACAAATGTAAATATCTTATTTTTAGCTCTTTTTCATTCTCAGTCCGACTTCATATCTTCAAGTTAACGTACGTGGTCCGCGGAAATTCCATCTGCAACGCGGATCTGTAGAAATTTAACAGTCAGCGCGAGATTCACGTGGCCTAATTGCTTCGTGAACCTTCCGCATAATCGAAAAACGAATATGCATCTATAATGTAATGTAACGTTTCACATATTGCTTAAGCGAAAGAAAGTTCTCGTACTATTCACTTCAATTTCTCGCTCGCACCTTGTTCTTTTTAGTCTTGTTCATCTTTCGTCTTCCCCCTCGGTTTCTCTTTTCCTTTCTTTTCCCTTCCCTTCTTCTCCCTTCTTCCCTCACATTTTGTACCGCACCAACAATCCTGCTCGTTTCTATTCCTCTTCCCGTCCTCTTTCCCTTTCCCGACTTCATTACGAAACGTCGGGGGCAAGATTGTCTGCAGCATGATTCGCGTCTTTTGTCGTAGTATATAAGCAATGTCCTTCGAACATTCCGTATCACTTAAACATATTCGACAAGTTACATATGACTCATAAAAGCATGAATTTCTGTGACTCATAAAAGTATGAATTAAATTATATACAATTTAAATTAGATTAAATTAGATAGTATACAAGTATTTGCAAAAATTTATTAATTATTATAGTACGAGTACAAATAGACATACACAGTTGTTTTATCTTCATCAATTTACCATGATATCATCCTCGTGATAAAAACATTTCGAGAATATCGATTCTGACCGTATTCGTGGCGGCAGGCACTCGTTAAAAATCAAGATTTACTACCAGAAAATCTTATTTGAAAGTACTTTCAACTTTTTTCCCCGTACACATTTCCACATTTTCACACATGTTAAGAGCAATTTAAAAAAAAAATCTTACTTTACAATCACCATCATCTTAATATTGCTGTTTACTTTTATTATTAATACAAAGCTTAGTTGTTTGAAAGTAGTAAAATAACATTTTCAAATAATTCTTACCAAATTGAGAAAAGTATAACGCATAACTTTTATTGAACAATATCCTCATTAAAAATTAAATAGATAATTTGTGATTTTCGAGGTAATTATTCTAGAATTAATATATTCGGTTATAAATGTTTAATACTTTTCTGTACTATTTTGTATTATTGTTTCACGACAATATTCGATATTGGTAATATATTCGTATTTGCATTACATTGTTGTGCTACATTGTTATTGTCTAGCGTTCCTGAAGTGGAACGATAAGCAGCGATTGCGCTCAAAGTTATGAAAACTCTTACGAAGACTCTTTTCGGTAAAAAGGAATTCTGAGGCGAAGTTAAGAAAACGTGGAAGAATTCTACGCGCGGTTCTATCGATCCGCGACGACAAACACAGACAAAAGAGCTGACTGGGCGCCTAATTAAGTTAATACGTTCGATTAATACGTCCATGAGATTGCGAGCACCGCTGCTACACATTTGTCCTCTTCAGTGAAGTTGATTCGAACAATCTTGCACGATGCCCCGGTCGCTAGAATTTAGTGTTCGCGTGCAATCAATGTGAATGATGGACAAACCTTGAATGCATTTAACCCTGTCCCGCTTTTCAACTAAATTTTAATTTCAACTGAATACATATATATATATATATATATACATATATATATACCAATACAATGTACTTTGCAAAAATCGTTTAAATTGACTGGAATTGAAATATTACTTTCGAATATTTCTTCACATCAATTTACCTTTGTCACGGCGGAGAACTATTCGAAAAATAAAACTATATTTCTTCTTTTTTATATTCATCCTCTTTGTTTACGTAATACGTACAAGAATTAAAAGGTATTAGTGTTTGTGGCTGAAAGTTTAGTCAATCTCGCGATTGTAATGATGAAAATTCGGGACTTCTCAAGCTCGAAATCTTTTCCGATTTTCCAGGTTTATGCGAGAATAGTTTAATCGAATTTCCTGTAAACATCCCTTAAGCGGATTTTCGTACACGCTGTAAAATCGTGGGCCACTACGAACAGAGAGAATCATTTAGACTTCTCTACGAGTTTCCAGTCTAGTCTCGAAGTTGTTCCTCACAAATCAGCCGCATTGCTGCTCGACACTAGGTGGTTTCGCTTGTTTAACTCCGGCGCGTAGAACCGATGAGAAAGAGAGAGAGAGAGAGAGAGAGAGAGAGAGAGAGAGAGAGAGAGAGCGCGCATAGAAGCGAAGACGAGAATTCGTTTAAACAACGGAACGTTCGATATTTATCATCCGGAAATCGATCGTAATCGAGTGTCGTGCTCTGACATTTCAATTTCGGTCTCTGCTCGAAGATTATTGATTTTTGGGAACATTTGGTGCACTTTCAAAAAGAATCATAATTGCAAAATCGTCGTTTTACACAGAAAGGTATCATAAATGTTGACAATGATCGAGTTTTCGACTAGAAATATGGATATAGTATTATAAGCTGGACTCGGGAGAGCAATAGTGTGCCATTTTCGCGAGCTATTTATCAGGCGCGTGGGATGGCTGTTATTTGTCAGTAACCTTTGGATAATTTCAACGGAAATTAAATACATTTTTAATTGAATTAATTTCGAGAATTTTCTTTATATTTGTTTATCAATAAGAGGAATAAAATGAAATCATGTAAAATAACCCCTCCCCATTTGGCTTTTATATTAATTAATTTTAAAAAGGCTAGTAAAAATGGAAGGATGATGGAAAACTCGTTTTTGCGCAATATTATGGACACGTTAAATTTGATATATTGATATTGATTTACGGAAACATTTTATAAAACGAGCTTTCCAAATCGACGAATTCATACATAACGATCACATGTATAATTTAACAATGGCCGACGAAAAAAAGATCATGCATAATTTAATGTAATTCCCCCCTTTCTCTCTTTCGATCACGACTTCAGGAAAACTAACTTTTAGCATTTGTGATTTCTTTCTCATTGAGAGCGCGATATTTTTTGCGTTGAACGGATTATCGATTCGACCTAACTGCGCCTTATGCAAAGTGCAATACGCCGTAGGTATAGCACGTACTTACACACAGCGTGCACAATATACACAATATACAAATATCTACACACGCATACAAATACTATTAACTACTTTCTGTCCGCGTTCCAGCCTAATAGAAATCGACAATCGGCGCTCACTCTCACATATTGCTCTCGTCAATTGTAACGAGAGAGACGCACTTCTTTCCTCCCCGCCCTCTCCCACTTTCTTTGTGTCTCCGATTTATCACCTCGGATCGAACTTGAAAACAAGGAACGTTCGTAAAACCGAGTTTTAATTAGCAGCTGTGATTACAATTAGTATGCACGCGAAACAATACAGTGACAAAAGATCGCGTCAGTGAAAGCACGAGAAAAAGAAAAAGAGAAAGAAGTTGAAGTATTAATGTGTGTGCGAAGTTGGAATAATAAGCTAATTGACGATCTATCGTGCACGTTTCCATCGTGCAGATCGTGCGAGTTCGAGAGCAATGGTACATAAATAACTTTTGATATCATCATATTCAACCGCTCGAAGAACAGCCAGTCGCGTGTGCAACAAACCGCTGTCTCTCCTTGTATATTCCTCATATGTTCCTCGTATGTTCCGCGTAACCAAATTATGACTACGCGGTAAAGTAAACAAACAGGGGCAGACAAGAGAAGGAAGAGAGAGGAGGAAGAGGGAAAGAGAAAGAGAGAGAGAGGAGGGCGCGCTCTAATTTTCAAGCGGCGATAAACTCGCCAATCTTATTTCTCCGATTTACTCAGCGGTTCAAGCGGTGGCAAGATTATGCGAATTCTCTTTCGCGTATCAAATAGAAAGTAAGATGAAAGAACATGCGAAGCGGGGAAAAACTCGGGAGAGACAAAGATAGAAGAAGAAAGAGAAGGTTGATGAGAACGCGTATTTCGTATAGAACGCTATTTTCGATTAAAATGTGTGTGGGAGAGAAACCTCTTCGGCCATTTACATCCCTCGTTCACCATGTAATTACAAAAACAGCATCTAAGAAGTTAATGGCCGTAATATCGCGACTTGCATTGATTGCAGATCGAGGATATTTCATCTTGATGTGAGCATAAAATTGTTTGCGAAATAACGCCCGCCCTGATCTCTGAAAATAATTTTTGTTCCTAACGTTTATCAGCTTATCTCTTTGCGCCAATGTACTTCCACATGCACGATAAACGTTTAATTCCCGCAAAACTATCTCAACCGTGACACAAAGGACTGAGGCAGAATAAAAAAAAAAAAAATTGAGAAGGGAAAAATGGAATTATGCAAACGCTGGAATAATTTATATAAATTCGTTATTGAAACAATAATGCAAAAACATGCTACATTTAATTCATAATTCTGAAAACCATGTTATAAGCACTCTAAAAAAAAAACGAGGGGAAAAAAATGGAATTACGCGAACGGTGGAATAATTTTTTAATTCGTTATTCGAACAATAATGTAAAAAACATGCTACATTTATAATAATTCTAAAAAATGTTAATTCAGGAAATATGAAATAGTTTGAAAATAGCATTAAAAGTTTTATGCGTTAAAGGTCAAAGGTTTCATAACGAAACATTGAGAATGTCGGGTACTTTTAAAATGTCATTCTCTTTCGGCTGGGATCAACGTGCTTAACATAATGTGAATTTTTTGCGCGATCGGCTGCGATGCGTCATATGCAAACGCATACAAAGCGGCTGGCGCACACTCGTTTGAGATACATGCGACCGCGTTTCGACTGAATCAAATTGGCGCGCGTTATTTCCAATGATAATAATGTTCTCGAGAAATTCCGATCCCACGGTATCTCTCCTGCTTCTCGTTCTATCTCGTTCCTATCCATCTTTCGAGCTCTCCCTCCCTCTTTCGCGAGAGCATACACGCACGCGTGCGAATGCGCATGTGTGCGTAATATGGGCAAATAATGATTCTTTCGAGGTTCAGCGTGAGCACAAAATAGAATTCCAGTAAGAACTTAATTCACCAAAAAGAAATAAAAAATTAAATTTGTGTCATATCTTGTATTCCTCCTAAGTATATAATTTTAAAATTGCAACGATTCAATATAATACGATACAATATTGTAATACAATATAATCGTTGAAATTGAAATAATGTTGAATTGAATAATAAAAATGTTGTATTATGTTCTACTATAAACATTTAGTATAAATTTTTTAGTCATCGATATTTCACTAAGTTTAAGTATAAATTTAACACATATTGAAATTCGATATAATTCGATGTATATTTATCTAGTATACATGTAAACAAGCTTACTTTCCAAAAAGATATCACGGAAATGTTGCTGTGCTCGTACGATTCTGTAAGGCAATAAAAACTCTCGGCAGTTTACAAAATAGAACTTGAAATGAATGAGCCATCATTCGCTGACCCGAGATAGCCTGCCGAGATAGGACTCTTAAATTCGTGACGGTAAAAATCTGTTTTTGTCATTCATAATGATTATGCGCATATCTCTTTCCATATAATATTCTTTGATGTATTAAATTTGATAGGTTTATACTTTGTTCTTGCTCATTAACATTTTTCGCGTCCCGGATACAAAGTTGACGTGCATAGAGAAACTCCGACAGTACAGTAATTATCAAAAATAAATAATTAGCCATCATAGTAGAGATATAAGCGACAGGTATCAGAATTAAATGTTTTTCTCTCAAACGGCATAATATTTATTTGTGAAAGTGTGCGATCGCGAAATTACGAGCAATATTTTTTTTCTACGCAAAACTTTTTGTACAACGCGGTACTCACTCCACGCGCGCACGTACGCATCGTTAAATTTAATGTAGAATTAGAAAATACACAAATAGAATAGAAAATGGTAAAAATATAAACGCATGTAGCTTCGCGTATTAGGGGAAATACCAAGTAGAGATATTAGAATTTTAAGTAATCTAGAATTTAATTCAACTTTTTAATTAACGTAACAATTTAATTAATAATTTCATGTAACGTGACAACTTGTAATTTGAATCCGGACGTAAGAGACTTTTAATTTCAACAAAGTGCTGCGATATAAAAGGATTTTCCCTCGAGCAAGCGTCATTGATGTGTTTTCAAGTCACAATGTACCAGACTAAAGTGATACGCGAGAAAGTTTTTAGGTCATGGTGTGTACCCGATTATTGAGGTGCGAATACATGCCGTTGCGGCTCAATTAGACATACATTCCTATGGATTGATGTTAAACAATGGCCTTTTACCTATCTCTAATACGACGATGCTTTTCTTCGAGCGATACATGTTTGCGCGACTACACTATTCTGACTCATCAGAAAATGATTGCACCAGCTGTACGGTGTTGGTCGACACGATAGTGCATTGCTAATTAATTATTTTCTCGCTCAGATAGTAGGTCGTTCTTACACGGATCAAGTATTCGGCAGAATTGCATCGCGCATTATCAGAGAGAAATTACGAGAGAGCAAGAGAGAGAGAGAGAGAGACCATCGAATTGTTTAATCAGTTAATTTTAATTAACACACAGAAACGCGCCATACAAAGACCCCGCGCATTAATTAAACCGTCGCTTGCTATTTGCTCTTTCCCCTCTCTTTCTTACTTTAATTACATGCCGCAGTCTCGTCTCTCGGCAGGTTCGTTCTTTTTTTTTCCGTGTTCACGCATAATCGCGACGTGCGGTAATGATCGCGCTCTTCTCTCGCTATAGACATAGAGAAACCTAGAGCTTAGAGATCTTCGAACTCTTACTATCGGACGGCCGCCTGCTGCTTTCTTCGTTTTTATCCCACGCGGCGAGCAACGTGTGTGCATACCTACCGGAGAACACACGCGCGTAAGATGCGTCATCGTCCGTTTTGTAACTGTCACACGCGCGTGTGTGTGCGCGAACGATGCATCGCGACACCTGTAAGTCAGTGACGCTACGCATGATGCAAAATGTGTTGCCGACGAGAAGGACTCGCTTGAGTATACATTTACATTTACGGTTGCACTAAAGCGCTTTTGTAGCGGCGGTACCGGCCGAGAAAAGTTCTTCAACAATCCTTTGACGAGCGTGGCAATAAAGGAATTGATTAGGCGAGCGAAATTACGGGGGTCAAATGGAATTAGTGA
Source organism: Crematogaster levior (assembly GCA_901521435.1). Taxonomy (NCBI): domain Eukaryota; kingdom Metazoa; phylum Arthropoda; class Insecta; order Hymenoptera; family Formicidae; genus Crematogaster; species Crematogaster levior. Next base: position 18,604 of record CABEGB010001296.1, read on the forward strand.
GATCGTTTCTCGAGTAAACAAATCGAGCAAACAAAATGGACCGAATGTGTGTACTGAGAAAAAAAGTTATTTATATGACTAAACACGTTTAGTTGGCAAAATATTCCTTTTTACTTCAAAGTATTTTTAATAAGTATTTTTAAATTTTTAGTTCAATAAGTGTTTTTAAATTTTAAACGTATGTTAATTCACCGAATCACATTATTTTTTGTATACTTAACAAATATTTGCCTGACGAGCCCGCATGTAGTTAAATCAAGAAATATTTTTTTTTCGATTCAACACTTTTTTCCCTCAGTGTGCAGATTGCCTGAGCAGGCGCTTTCGAAAAATATGAATAACGGTGTCGAAGCGTTTACTTACAATCGCGATGAAGAGATTCGCGTCTATGCATAAAAGCTTGCAGAGAATATCATAGAAAAATATCATGTAAATGATAAAATGATGAAAAGAATAAATCGGATATTATACAATTATGTTTGCGAAAGTTTGTTACTGTAGCAATCTGACGTTCGTGCATACATACTTGGAAATACAAAGCAAATTCTTCGCAGTAGAAGCAAGAGATTATTCATGCGAAATGTAGGATACGCTCTCGCTTCATGCTTCTACTTCAAAATAACTGCTTTTACTTTTATCTTCTACTAGAAGCATTCGCTCCACTTTTATCCGTGTGACCCAATATCTTGCTCTATGAAAACAAAATAAAACAGGATAAAGCCGAGAAAACCCCGCGAAACAACCGCGTTACTGTATACAGCTCGTATTAATTGGTTTTCAAATAACTGGGGAGATTATAAGTTTTCGGTTCCACATGAAAGGGCAATCGCGTCCCTTATGGATTCGAGTATTTCCACACGGCATGATATAATTATCGATGCTACACGAATCATTTGAAAAATTTCGAAAGCGATCCTTTTTCGAACAGTGTGAAATAATATCGTTATCAAAATACAGATCGTTATTAAATTATAGTGAGAAATAACCGCTTTAGGTCTGAATAGCGAGGGTCGCCTTTTTTTCCTATTATTGTGAAACCCTCGGCCGACTGCACCGGCGATGTTTTGTCCGTCGACAGTCGTGTCGAGCGGTTTACGCACAGACAATACTTGATCGGTGTGGTAAGTACCAAGGACGGTACATAGGCGTCTGCATTAGTGGCCGCGAGCCCAGCTTCTCCTCTCTATTTTTCGACCGGTCACACGTAAAATCAGAAAACTCGGAGATGAGAAGCTGGCTGGGCGCAGATTACATTTAATTCGCACGAGAAAAGCCCGGTCTTTGGAACTTGGTCGTGTGCACACAGAAATACACGCATCGGAAAGAAAAACCGCCGACGATCGCTTGGAGTACATTTAACAGTAAGTAATGTAGATATAATGTTTTTGCTTAATTTCAGAAAGATTTTTCTTCTTTTGCAAAAGAATTTTCGCAGATTTTACATTGCAGTAAAATATTATTAGCAATGGGAGAAGCGACGGAAATTGCATTTATCGATCTTCGAATAACGTACATACACACACACACACACATACACACATATATATGTACACACGAAGTTGTTACAAATGGACGAGAAATAATATATTTTTTAAACGATAAAGATACGTTTGCAAAAATACATTATTTTTTTATCGCGCAAGTTGAATTTAGACTTTTATTTCTACCGTTCTGTTGGAACACTTATAAAATACGGAAAGTATGCGCACTACGGTGATTCATACAATATATACAATATACTTCGTGATAGGCAACGAGATATTCCTTTTGAGCGCGCACGTTACCACTATATTTATCAATGCAAAGCGCAGGTACCTCGAAGATTTATTAAATGAACTTTCGATACGGTTCGAGGATCGTTAATAAGCCGTTTATGACAAATACATTCCCACCCTTTTTCGATAATAAATGTTAATCGTAAAATATCTCGAGACTGATTTCTCGTCGATTTTTATTCGCGTCGATCGATTGTAAAATGAGCGATTAAAGAGCCATAAATAAGAGATTTGCGTAATGGAAGCATTAACGGAAGATGTTAAGGCGGCGTGTCGTTGATCGCCAGCGGTGAGACATCGATTTGTAAACCGTAAAATATGCGTCACTATGCAGAATACCGAAACGCGTTGCCACGCCAATGATTTTAAACAGACTGCAGCCTCGCCTGTATCACCATTGGCGTATAACGTCCCGCTAATCGTTACTGTGTTTGCCGTCGTAACACGTTACCCGTTTACCACAATCATTTCCTATCGAAATCGTTATTTTCATTTAACTATTATGCGCTTGTAACCAAATGTGAAATTCCGAAACTAATCGACTTTACACGTACACAAAAAAATGGCGTAGCGAATTTTGCAACGTCAGTAGCTCAATAAACACACAAGTACGTAAATGGTTTGCTCCTTTTAGCGCGACTTCCAAAATTGTGAATGTACACCATTTAAAAAAAATAAATAATTTAAATATTTAACCATACCGGCTTCTTTGTTTAAAACGTTATCTCTAAAATAAAAATGCGCAAATATTCGCTCGCATTATTCATGATTAGAGAGAAAATAATGTTCGTAGAGCTTAATCATTATTAATAAAAAGTTTGTCATTTTATTTTCCATTATTCTCATATTTTTGTAGCATGTACATTAATACGAAAATATTTCACGACTGCTTAATTAAATCCGCTGCGGACGAATATGTAAATCATAAATAACATATAAAATAATATATAGAGAAATACACTCGTATTTTCGACGAAGCACTCCATATTAAGCCGCGCGGTATTCTACATTTTCCATATTTTCGTTATCATAACTGTTATCTCTTTAGCCGGCATATTTATTCTGCTTCGTACGCTTGCAAGTTATATTTCCGGCGCGTAACGGACGGGTAAATTTCATAGTATTTTTAATGACGCATATACTTCGCCCGAGAATTTTTACTAAAACATGAAGAATGTTTTGCTAACATCCGCCGGTGTTATGAGTGAAAAAATTGTCCAGATAAAACGTGGCAATGTACGATTAATGTTTCGAGTTTAAAATATTCATATTAGATATTACTGATAAGATATAAGGTTTCGTCTCTCGCGCACTATCTGGAAGGAGACAAAGAGAGAGAAACATTATATAATGATTTCATTAAAGATAATTGAAATTAAGCTTAATGCAACGAGAAAGATCCGTATCACCAACGTAGTATCATCATCGTTGCCGAACGCTATTCAAACGAGTGTATCTTTTTTCCTCTGCTCTCAATTTTTCCACTTTCTCACAGTGGGAAACAATAGATGGTTATTTAAATATTTTAAAAGATCAGGGAGCATACGGGCGATTTATTTCGCGAAGCGAAAAGACGAACCCAAAATAAACTCGACTGTTAAAATTTTGTTTATCTCTTTGCGACAGAGAAAATAAAAATTTCCGTAGGAAATATCTCCACGGAACTCACTCTGTGAAGTTTTATTTGCTTTTATTCTCGGGCGCATTGTTCCGTGAAAAATTTACGTCCGAGTAAAGAACAATCGCCGAAAAAGACGTTTTCGATGCTCATCTTTGTGTATTCATGTGCAAAATGTTTCGCGACAGGGACACGCTGCTCACGCCGGAGTATTTAATCCGTCGTTTCGCTTGACCGAGATTATGTAAGCGACGAACTAATCAACTAACAATGAAAGTTATTTACCGTAAATCCATTGGGAAAACGCGCGTGATTTTGACATTCAAAGGAGAACATCACGTACATTCCTCTTTTTTTCTCTTATCATCGATCGCCGCCCTCGCTAAATTGCCCGAATAACATGTCTTTTGTTTCGCGTCAGCGTTAAAAATTTACTTGCATGTCGGATTCTCGCAAGAGCATTTTCTTCCTTATAAGTACTTTAAAACAGCAGAATGGTGTTCCGAGAAAACAACCGATCTCGGCTGAACTACTCCTCGAACGTGTAAATCTCTCGACAAAAAGAATCACACGTCGAATCACAGTCAATCTCCGTAGTAGCTGCACTGTACTTAATCTCGAGATTGAATGACTCCACCGTTTATCCGCGTAAACGCGTGAGATCATAACCATGACACGCGAATTCATCCTCGCGGTCGATTCCGCTTGTAAGAGCTTAAACAGACCCGTATGTTTCAAAGTTTGAACGTATGTGTTTGGTAAATATTGTGTAGCGCAAATCGTAACGTAGCCTTCATTTAATTTTGCAAATAGCGTCGTAGTTCCGAGAACATCCGGAATCATTTGCAAATCAAATTAAAATAATATCCAGACGTTCAAAATATTCAAAGTATTTGGTTATCGAATATTTTACTTTTATTATTCGTCGATTAACATTTTTAAATATTACAATTTGATTTCAATATTTAAATATTTGCATCGACGAGGAAAAGAAAAACATTCAACAAACATACAATGAAATTTCTCTCAAAGATGCGAATATCGCATGAGGAATCTCGTATATTCAAATTTATTCGAATAATACAATTATCTGCATATTTACAGTCCTAAAAGCGGAACGACTCGCAGTTCTATCACCGCAAGTCATCCTACGACAAGATGGGATCTTCGTAGCGTACAGAAAATTCGTTGCTCGTCTCCACTTCGTGTGATTTTAATAAAAACCATCTCGAAATATGCATCTCATGGACACGGTCCCCAAGTGGGTGCGTACAATTATTACAATTCGTTCTCTCGGTGTGACTCGCAACGCAAGTCGTTCTTCAACCATCGAAGTCAGTCGCAAAACGAAAGATTTCCGCATTGAAGCAGAAGGGGGAAACCGCTTATTGTACTCCCGAGAGAGATGTCGAGGGTCAGGTTTAGAGGTTGTCGACAGACAGATCTGGGCTGTTTTCGAAAGATACACTATACACAATAGCTAACCCTTCTGAATATCAATTAACATGAATTACGTGGGTACACGAAATTCGAAGCTATAACTGTCATATTATCTTTCTCTCTTCGTTCCTTCCGACTCCTTTCCTTGGATTTCGTCCTTTTCTTCCACTTCTACTTTGGGATATTCAATCGATCGATCGAATTTCTTGGTGTTGATTTATAAATTATCATACGGAAGATCATGATGGGATAATGCGCGCCAGATCGTTTACAATTACGTAGCCGTAATCGCGTTCTCGTAATTACTTGGAGGTAAATCAATCCAGGAGAGTGAGTTTATCTCGCTCGATGCTTGTTGTAGAATAATCACAACAAGATCTCGTATTCGGTCCCTTCTCCTGGCCCATTCTTTGCTCCCTCAATAATTCTCTCCAAAGTATGATAAAAGATCATCGACCTTAGGGTGGGGTCGTTAGAAAAAGAAAAAAAAAACATTGGTCGAAAGAAGAAGCGAGAGGAAACCTTTAGTCAGGGAATTCGTCGTCGTGAAAAGAAAGAAACAGAAAAAGAGAAAGTTGGTTTCACGGTCGGAGAATGTCGAGCCTCGAGTATTGACAATGAATAGTTTTCTTCCGTGGCGGAAAGCTGGAGAGAGGGTGAGCATGAAGAAAGAAAGAGAGAGAGGAAGAGGGGAAGAGAGAGAGTGTGTGTGCAGCTTGGAGCTAGCGAGGAGTAGTAGTAGGAGATGAGACTGGTAGGATAAACGAAGAACGAGAGAAAGAGAGAGAGAGAGAGAGAGAAATATAGAAACGGGACAGCGAAAGACAGAGAGAGAAAGAGAGAAATTTGATAGGAGGGGTGAGTTACCATGGAAACGCGTCGTTCTCTCCCATCCAGACTCGAATAAGGATATATAGGTATACATGTTTACACATGCTTGCATTATATACATACGTCGGGCCGTAATATGGTGTAAGTACCAGGCATTCGTATGGGGGGGATCATATTTTATAAGGCGATTTCTCGTTCGGGATTGCGTTACAACATGTTTGCGGGATTTAATTTGCATTTTTTTTTTCGGGAGACTCAGAGAGAGAGAGAGAGAATTATCAATCATGAGCGAATGTACATTGAATTCGTCCGTTCAGTGTGACTGCGTAAGAAAAATGTATCGCGAATGAATTGACAGTTGAAAGAAATGATCAAATCCCTGAGATTTCTCCTATCCGCCTTATGAGCTTCGAGTCATTCGCTTTGAGCAAACGTGTAGCAGATTGCGACGCGTTGGACACGGTGGAGTGTGCGCGCGCACGGATACTACTTAGCATTTATATTAAATTAACTTCCCTCATTTTCATAATGCTTTCGAGCCGTGGCAAAATCGAAATTACCACTCCATTGTAATTAACCGCACACTAAAAACTTGCGACTCGCGTCGAGCGCAAAAAAAAAGAGAAAAGCGAAATAATGAAAACTACACAGAGAGGCGACGTTTGTTCAGCAATAAAAGTTACGAGCGTGGATTTTCGAGAGTAATTAGTATTCTAGTCGCGATTATTAGTCTCGCGAATTAAGGTCGTTATTAAGATCGTCAGTCCGCTGATCGAAATAGAAAGTAAGGTATTCTTCGATCGTTTCCGTGACAACGAGTGGAAATTATATCCTGTTAATTATGCGAGTGCCGTAAGATAATTCGGTACTGCCCACGAGATTTTTCAAGACGAATCTCATCAGTCCCTTATTTACCTGTCAAAGGTGGAAATCAGAGGCGTCGCGTGTAAAGATGAACGATTCGTAGGTCAATGGGGCCTTAGAGATACCCAAGGAGGAATACGCGTTCTCGTGTCTTTCTCCCTCTTCCGGCCGCGCGCGCGCGCGCCGGCTCCGGGAGAGCGCATTGGCGTAGATCGACGTCGACGGAAATAGAAATTCAATAAATTTAAAAGCGATTATGTGACACACGCCAACGTGAATTGCCTGCTCAATGCACGAACGGAGAGAATAGACACGAATGTGCCACTCGATGTAAATCATGACTCTTCGCGCGAATATCTTTTGTAAACCTTTGTTATTATAAGTATAAAACAAAAAGATTGGCCTTGTTTGAAAATTTATCATAAAGTTAGAAAGATGTAAAAGTTTACTACGTAAACGAGAAAAGTTACTATTCGAGTACAGAATTACTTTAATTTTCTACTCGAAGAATGTGAGAAATTTGGGAGAAAATCAAAAAGCGTTTCTTAAAACAATAATTTACCGTTTTCATAATAAATCAGCAAATATTTAAAGTTGAGATGAACAATGCGAGTAAAACACGGTTTTATTAATAAAATTATTAATAAAATTGTCTACTTTATTTTATTATTGAGAATACTTCATTCAATCTCCTTATCTTTATCATTTTTTTATTGTATTTTATACTTTCGAAAGATATGTGATCGTGCAACATTAAATAGTAATTTATCTCATTAACATATTAAATTTAAATTCATAAATATTTATGAATATGTTTTCATCTTAAAAATATTCGCAAATGTACGATGTGAAGCATGCCAGAAAAGCTTGCCATAATACTCCAATTCGTTGAATACCCGTCGTATATATGTACGTACATATATGTATATCGATCTCCCAGGTCGAAGGCGAAGAAAACAAGCGGTATAACCGAAGAATGCTCTATTGAAAACTCGTCGGATGAGGGCTGGATCGCGGCTTAACTTCAAGAAGTATAGTAATAGAATATCAAATTTCTATTACAAACGCACGAAAGTTACGAGTCATTGTAAACTGTGATAAAAAAATTAAATATTGTTTGCAGCTATAAAAATACTTCGTATTTTTATTCATTCGTCCACATATTATAGCTTTCAGTATTTCGCAAATCTATTTTACATAATTACAGATTCCTCCACATTTTTGTTTTTTGTAATATATGTTCTCCATCTAGACACACAAGAGTTTTTTTTATTATTATTCGATTTCTTATTATTCGAAAAATTGTTGCTTTGTTATTACTACACGAATTATTATTAGTTTTGATACACAGTGTCTTTGCGAGATTTCCATCTTTTTAAAAGGTTAAAAGACAAATATCGCGTTTCGTAATTTATTATCGGCATTTCCATGCGCGCATCAATAAAGAGGAACGTGATTATTTCTCCACGTGTTAATCTTATTGTCAAGCTTCCCTCTCCCCGCGCCTTATTCAAGTTAACAATCTATTTTGCTCTGCACTGTGTGCAGCTTCCCCCGGAGCGTGAACTGGTTTCGAACGAGTGCCATGCCTTTTACGTTTTCTGGTTTTTGTGCTCCTCACAGAGGGAGACAAGGGCCGACGACTTTTAATGGACGACAGGGCAAGCCGCATAGGCGTACATGTGGTTGATTTTATCTTTACTTGTAGAATAACAGAGCGTATCTCATATTGTTAATTGTGACATAGTAGAATAACTGTTGCATCGTTAAAATAGATTTACTGCCTGCCATGGAAAAGAATTCCTTTCATTTTGTCCTGTAATTTAATTTGCATATTTATGATTATAAAAGATTTATTTTATAAATGCCGGACATTTCTATTTCGGAGTTAACATTTAGACATGTATACATCGACATTCAGTCGTTTATCGTTCAGCTCAATGATAGATTGTACTAGAGAAATAAATGCAATCTTTCAATAAAATGAAATTCAAAGGAAAGAAGAGACATAAAAGTTGTATGTATATATATAGATATACAGATACATATATAGATATATAGATATACGATTGGAAAATTGAATGAGACTTTCTAGGGCGCAGCGATTCAGTCTCAACAACAAAACTGAAATGAAAGTGTTTATCCTTGAACGAATAAAAGTGCCATAGGAATTATTTTCGCGTTAATATAAATATGAATTTATAAAAGTTTCTGTTCTTTGATATAACTTATGTATGTTTTAAAAATTTTAATTAAAAATATTAAAATAGATATTAATAATACGTGTTGGAGTATAATTTTAAATTTAATATATTTAATATCTTTATCTTATTATAAAAAATGTATTATAAAAAACATTGAAAATATATTTTACTAAAATATCTAAAAGTTATATTCATCGGATTTATAGAAGATCTTTATTTCAATGGAATGAAGATTGAAAAACTGATATGCAAAAATCCCGGTTTATGGAAAAACACATGTCATAGAATCACAGCAAAATCAATTACCGTTCAAAATTTTCATTGTTCTGCCCGTTAAATAATCGGTTTATATTTGTAATTTCTCGACGTTTGTTAACGTTTTTCATTAAAGATCGATATAAAATAAATGGACAGTAAGCTGATACGCAATGGCGGGTACGTGCTTTTCGTTCGGTAGATGATTATCGAAAGCAAAGCTCGAAACACGTTTGCGTGTTCGAGCTCGTTCAAATGGTTCAATACGAAAATGAGGCCACACCCGGGCGGGACACTCTGCAATATAAAATAATACAGATCCAATTGCTCCATTTCGTCGGATAGTATTCGATGACTGAATATTCCACCATGCATACGTTTCAAATGTCAAAGCAATGAGAGTAAAAAAACAATTTATCGCGAGACTACAATCAACTTCAAAGATGAAAAAAGTGATCGGATCTGCATCAAGTAACGCGATAAAAATAAAATGTTTCACGGAATGTACCTATTCATAAAAGTCAAGAAACCGTAAGACTTTAGCACGATGATCTCTCAGTTGATTAGACTGACAAGTTATTTCGGAATAATAGGTGAAACAGCTTTTAGTATTATACTTTTAAGAGAAAAAATAAAGACGAAGTAAAAAGCCGTTTCTTCGTCGAGCACAAGGTAACGATCTTCACAAATGAATGTAGTTGGTGTACGTGTGTAAATGTGTGTACATGTATACGTTAAAACGTAATAGTGAACGTAACTCTCCGCCGATAATACGCAGAGTAAACTGGTGACACCGATGTTGGTATAGACTTTCGGAATTTGTTATCACTCCGCCCATACCGCCGCTACAAGTAATCATTTCGCCGTGAAGGAGAGAGCATCGGCTTTAAAAATACCAGGAGAACGAAAATAACCGGTACTCTTGCGACCTGGGGCTTTAAATAAAATCTCCGCGCGAGAAAAATTGCAACCGCGAAAATGTTGCGGCGGTCGATCCACTAGTCGAGGATTACGGGAATCGGCGAATATATTTTGTAGTACGGTTAAAAATGATTTTAAAAAATGTTATTTCGAGCAATTATGCGTTTGTCACAATTAGAGCACGAATTGTACGTAATCTGCGCGAGTGATAAATAACGAAATTAATTTACCGCATGCAAAAACGTCTCCACGATTACAATATTACGTGTAATAACGTTCTTCAAATGATTTGAGACATAAAGAATATAAAAGTATGAAAAATATATTTTTTTTCGCTTTTAAAAAAATATTATGTTTTATTAAATAATATTTCGCATAAAAAATACTCATCTTATATTTCATTAGAGACTTAAAAACATTATTCATATTTTAAATATTCATTTAGTTGACTTCATTTAAAAAATATGCAAATTGTACAAAACATGACGTAGGTACTATTATCTTAAAAATGTTGGAAAAACGTAACTGTTCTCTTTGATTGCAAAAATGTCATGAAATCTTTTCGAGGGACGATAACTTTATCTTTATCCTTATTTCTCGTTAAAGTAGCGAAAGTTACGACTTTTACGAAACTTGAAGAGAGATTTAATTCAAGAATTTTCTATTCAGTGAATTTCTACCATTTCTTTTTTGTAAGTGTATGCGTACCATAATTGTATATATGCATACACACGCATACACACTCGCGCGCGCACGTGTATAAATTTACAAAATACAGGTGGCAAGGACAGTTCAGTGTTTTTCTTTTAAATTTATTTAAGATAAATAGAAGAAGCTAAGAAAGATAAGAAAGTTGGTAGAAAGAGAGAGAAGAAGAGGAGGGAAGGAGGGAGGGAGATGAAGTGCAAGAGGAGGGCAGTAAGGAGAAATCCCTAGCACATTCCTGTAGAGGGAGAATTCGTACAGTTGTTGGAGTTGGTCAAAGCATGCTATACAAGCAAGCGTGCGCGCGACTATGTATTAGAATTATCCAATCTCGTCAAAGGACTGCGCCAGCTATACACGCAGAATGTACAGCAGCCGTGTAAAATTACATTGCCTCTTTCGTGCTGTCCCTACGCCCCGATATTCTCCCTCGTCCTAATATCAAATCATGCTTCGATTATGCTTCGATCGATAAGCCGGTAGTCAACACAGTTTGGTATACGGCATGAAGAACCGAAGAGCGCCTCTTCCGTTTGTCAGTCTGGCTCGATGCGAAATTACGAGAGGAAAGGCGGGCGCAACAATTTGGCCAAGCTTAATGTTTTGTAACAACGCCGGACTTTATTACGGAGCCAAGCACTCCGCGAGACTCGTTCGGCGCGGAATTTTAGCCCCCGACTCCGGGGTAATTTAATGCTGCATCGATCGCCGGGCCGCACGGGGAGCCGTAAATTCAAATTTTAAACAAGCACACCGCGCTAATGATATTAGTATAATAATTATTACCGCGCCCGTGCGATACGCATTGAGCTGTGAGTGTGCGTCTGCGAGAATGGCATTCTCGTTGTACAAAAATCATTATCGTTCATCGGGTTCGACCATATCACGCATCTTTTTCAGCGACGTGTGTTAAACAAATTTAGATAAAATGTAAAACAATGAATTCGTTGCAAAATGTACAATAGGGGTACAAGTCAATAAATCTCATTTCAATTACAGTCGAGATGTGGCAAACAAAGTAATTGCAATTTCCAACTCTAGGCAAAAACGCGTAAAGCGGAACTATGGATTCGTAATCTCCAATTTAAAAAATCGTAAACATGATCGTAAAACTGATTATTATATAATAATTATTATATAAATGCAATTTCTAATTGTTGTAGCTATGAATTTTAATGAGATGTCATAAGCAGAGACAGCATTACGTAACGTACGAGGAGTTCGCAAAATCGCGCCGATCGAAGAATGGCGATCATAATTGGCAATACGTCGAAATATGCTGACTGACCCATGGTTATCGCATCTCGTAGGAATTAGCTGATCAGACAATCTTGAAAATGATGGAAACAGTTTGGGCGAGCAAGTCGCTAGCGGTGCGGCAACGTAATAAAGCTATTAGCGTAATGTTACGCGCAAACTTCGATGGAGTTACGTTACGTTTCACGGAAACGCCACGTCCTTCAACCCTTCCCGCCTCAGGAGAATGTACACGAGAATGTACATAAACTTTAGTCCATCTTGCGAAAATTACTGATTGCTAGCATCAAAATACATGTCTACCTGGATTTAATCGTATCTGGGAGAGTCAGATTCACATGTTGTTAATGATTAGAAATGATGTTTATCAACGAGAAACTTGAAATCGTATGGATGGATTCATTGTCGTTACGATACAAAAAGACATAAAATTGTGTAAACTTGAGTAATTTCTAAATTAATCGAAAAACTATCTTCCGATCTTTCTTATCCCTACGAATAAAAAAACAAGTACAACGTAATAGTATAAAGTACAAAGTAAGAAGAAACTATTAGGATGCTTTTTACTCCATCCACCTTTCGGTGTGTTCGTGGGAAACATATTTGCATATTAAACGTGAGCGGATATACTATTAGTAGAGCAAGTCTCAACAATTCCACAAGGATCTCATCTCGTTGATTGTAAGCAAGCAAAATGTGTTTGTGAGATGCTTGTGAATGCGCCTTAAAGAACCGCTGCAGGTATCAAATGCACACCGTGAAAGTGGTTAAGACGTGTATACGTACACACACGTACACACGCACGTGTAGACACTGATCGTGTATGCATACATAGGCATGTGTGTGCGTATACACGCGCATATCGTCGAGGCGTTCTTCGTCTGGGTCGTTTGGATTGCTACCTGCAGCAATTTAAAGGTTAATGTCGCTGGAAGGGCCGACGCTCTCCTCCGTATCATCATCGTCATTGATATCGCCGCTGTATCTCGAGATAGTTCGGGCGAATCTTCAATTGAAAGACTGAGATTCTTTTTTAAAATAAAAATTCTATTTATTGTTTCTTTTACGTATTACGTGTGTCTTTTACGTATTACGTTATTATTATTACTGTCTATTATTACTTTATTATTATTATTATTATTCCACAGTTGTCTCTCATAAATCTAATTACAGAAAATACGGCATTCGCGAGTAAACTTTCGCGACTTTACATTAGCGCTTGTAATGATGTGTAAATTAAGCTTTAGTGAGAGAGTTTACCGGGAATACTCATAAAACATAAATAATTGCGGTATTCAAAAATTAAATCATATACATTTTACATTTTAATATTATACAGCATATATATTATAAAAACAGTTGCTTTAAGTTTAAATGTAATTAACGTATCGTAAAATTCGCAAAATTATTTCTAAATCCGTTAAGACTCCATAAAAGTTCTGCAACCTGTGCAGAGGAAGGAAATATCCTGAATGGAATGGAAGGACAAGTGGAATTTTCGCCCATTCCCATCACATCGAGAACTTATCGAATGATTCTTTCCCGATTCCAGATTCGAGGTTTGCGCAGTGGGAGGAAGGTATTAAATTGCCAGCTCCTGTCATAATCTATCTCACCTCCGGCCGGTTAAACTTGGCTAATAATTCGCCAGATTGGCGCCGGCAGTAGGCATGCGCAACAAAAACCAATAACACTACCTCTCCCTCGGTCTCCCTCGCTCCCGGTTACCCGGTACAGTGGCTCGGACTACCTCTCCTCCCCCGTTCTATAGGTTCTCTTCGACACCCCCGTAGCCTATCCCCCTGTCCTCGTTTCCCTTCCCCAGTTTCCATGCCCACCGGTCGCCCACTCTGCCAACCATGCCAACCACGTTGCAACGGCAACGCACCAATACCACCGTATAGCACTGTACTGTATCATAGCAAAGCGCACACGCCGAACTGCATTCGCATAAATCCACTCGAATGCCTAATACCCGCCAAATACCGGTTGCCGGAGAAAAGCAAGAATATGCTTTATTTTATTATCTCAAGGATCTTTATCCTCGAGGTACAATGATAAAAATTGTAAGAAAGTACGAATCGAAATTAATATTTTAAATGAAAAAAATTATTTTATTCTAAATCTCGAGAGAACATGAAAATGACGAAAATCATAAGAAAGTACGAGAAATTATTTTGAGTAATAATAAAAAAAATTATTTTAAATTCTTGAGAAAGGTACATGTACGAAAGGTGATTATGCCCCAATTTTTCGCGAGAAAATAGGTTTATGTTAATAATGAAAACTACGTGAGAAGACTAGCGAAACACAAATGATTAGAATTGGAGAGATATTGTTATACGACGCGGCTGAAAATCGATAACCGACATGTCCGGCGTGTCGCCCAAATCCGAAACTTTACAACGATCGACCACTCGTTGCTTTGCTAATTCATCAAATCGACTCGATGAATATATTAATTGCCATGTTGTAACACAACGGTGGCTGGCTGATGAAATTACGCGTTCATTGACCTTCTATCGACGTGCACCACTCTATTGTGCTTTCCCGATGCAAACACAACATGGTTCTTGAATTGATCGATTAATTAAATTCACTAGACAAATCATTCAATAGGATGCGTTCGATTAAGGGCTTCGAAACAATTTTTGGAATTATTTTCTAGTTATCCAAGTGAAAAAACCAAATCGAAGCAATCATTGTGTGTGTGTGTGTTTGTGTGTGTGCCTCTAATCCTTTCTTTTTTATAAAAATTATTTCTGCATGTATATTATACTTTGTGAATTCTTCGTTTTACTTAAATCACGATATCGATTCGCATCAAAATGTCAATAGTCAATTTTGAAATAGTTAATTTTCCTTGCGTCAAGCTTTTTTTCTAAAAATGAGTAATCGTTCGTATTATTAAATCGTTCTTTGAGAGATCCGTTTTTTTCCTCTATAATATTACGTCGCTATACATAAACGAAGTATTTCAATTTTCTCGTTAATGAGGAAAGTTGTGACAATAATAATGATAATACTGGTAACTACGTCGACATTGTTGTCGTTAATGAGAAGAGCTTGGCTAATGATAATGTCGCAAGGAGGAGCGTTATATAATGTTGACTTATTCCCGTATATCGTATTTAATACCTCCGTACCTGCGTTTTCCGCCTTACATTCAGGAAACTAAATTATCTCAATATGAATATGAAATTAGATATCGGATTCTATTTCCATTGTTCATACTGTGAGAAACGAGCGATGTATGAAAATATCTGATTTAAAATTGATAGATAATGAAAAAATAATAATCACTGTAATTATATATATCCTCTCACGGTTTAATTTTAAGTTCAATTAATGTAGATTTTTAGATTTACCCTGTCCTTAATGTAATTACTTTTCTATTTGTAATGCAGAAAACACAACATATCTCGTAAAAACTTGTTTTTTACTTGTTTTTGCGCGCGTGAAATGAAATCTCTAAAAATGAAATTTTTACGAGATTGAAATCATAAGAACGCAATGTATATATAAATATAATGTAATTTCATGGATTGCAATTTAATGCATATAACATAAAATACATTTTACCATTTAATTGAATCGCCATTAAATGTTCGATGATTCTATTAATTCTAGCTATTCCATTTGAGTGGCTTTAATATACGGAATGCCTAAAATAATTATATTCCAATGAATATCTTTTAAGGAGAAAATTTAATATGTTTTTCGCATGCACAAAGCACAAAGCTTCAATTCAAACAGCTTGCGTCACTAAAATATCCAATATTTACTACACTTTGCAAATTACAAAAGAATGGAGAGGGAAAACGACATAACGACATTCATCAAGGCGGACCGCCGGAGCGGTGGGTCTTAATCGTACGATCTCTCGTTGTGTGACGAGCTTAAGGGTACATTCACCCGTCGTGGATTCTCCTACGTCCTCCAGCGGCCGAACAACAACCGCGTGCACGCGAATTCCACGAGTTTTATTTAGAACATCGAATTATTCTAACGTGACGAGTTCGCGCTCGCGTACTCGTGTGGGCAAGAGGGAAAAAGAAGAATGAAGCGATAAACACACGCGTCGCACGTAACGCGATGTATAGACACATCGTGAAACTCGCGGGAGGAGGGATCTGGAAAAAAAATAGCGCGTTTGTTTTTTCGCGCGCGTGAACTTGAGACTCGGAGCGACAAAATTATCTTATCTCCGCTGATCTACTTCGGGGATTGAACTTTCCTTCTCTGCGCGTGTCCATTATACGTACGGCAGAGATAATGACACGCGTAATTGCTTTATCGGGCAGAGAAAAGAACGAGAATTTTAATTAAAATTTTGCACGCCGGATAAAAAAATGCATACTTTCCCCCGTACCGAGCAGGCGAATTAAAATTACGAAAATTACGGGAGGAGCGGGCGCGCGGTGTTCTTTGAACTATTATAAAGTAACGAGGCGGGACGCGCGCTATCTTTTTTTCGTTGGTAGGAAAGTAAAATCGTTGCTGCATCTGATAAAAGCCGGGCGGGCGGGCGCGCACGCGCGCGGGACACGTACGTGCGCGTGTCGGTGTATTGTACACACGTAAACAAGTCCATCGCATTCCGCGCGGACCGGGTACCTGCTGTACGTAATCACGCTCGAATAATTAATTAGCTTATTCTGCATTACTTAGACAGAGTTAAAAACATCTCGCCGTCTCTAAACTGGCTAAATTGGTAGCGAAGACATTTTTCATCCCAACGAAATGTTTGTAAAACAAATGGCAATTTGGCGAGATAATAAAGTTTTATTTTCACTTCGAGCAATTTAATTAAATATTCGCTTTCTCGTAGAATTTAATAAAATCTCCTTATCGCGCGGTATTCTAGATTCTTTAAAGTCGATTAACTGTACTTCCGACTGCTTCGTAATGGGAACAATTTAGATGTAATTTGTTACAATAATCGAGACAGAGCTCGATAATATGATATAATAATTAACGTAAAGTCACTTTTCATCAAATTTATTATTAAAAGATTGGATTAACACGCAAATATACAATTTGTAATGGGAGAAAATTGATTTAATCTTTTCAATTTCTGGATTCGAATTTATAGATATTTGCAGATTAATAATGTTATAAATAAATGTTAACCGTAGTTGGAATTTCTCATGACTTTACGCAAACTAGTAGTGGTTACTCGAATAGCAAGTTTCGCGAAACGGATTCTCGTTGAGTTTGCGCCAACTTTCGATTGGCAGCATCGTGGAGTAAAAATAGAGAATGCAATGTAATCAACTTTGAATTGCGGAGTAAACAATCTCGATAAAATTTTAATTAGAGCCGAAACGACGGAATAATATAAAAGTATTATTGCAACGCGAATGTCGATTGCGATAATACGTAGGTATAATTATTGGCTAATGCAACCACACAGGTTCCGTTCCAATAATCAACTATATCGTGCGAATATTGCACCTGCACTAACATTTCTCTCTATTTTAAGATTAGCATACAAATCTATTAGTTTATTTAATAAAATTTATTAAATTTCGAATAATCTCGGCATTACTGTTGAAATTAAAAAGATATAGTTAAACTAATAATAATATAGGAAATATTATGATTTTAATTCTAATGATATTATAAATTATTACAAATTCATATTTCTTTATTAAAATTGTTAAACATTTAAATTTCTTCTTTCTCAAAAATTATTAAAATTCTTTTTATTTTTATAATATTTGTATATTTCTGACAAATATTGGAAATGAAAGCTTTAGAGAGAAAAATTTTATTATATTATTTTATATGTACACGAATATTGAAAGAGAGAGAAATTGTATATTATTCAAAACAGCGTATTAATATAAATTATTGTTACACACAGAATATTCAATTAGCACAATTGATTTATCTCATTTAAAATATAATAATTTATATTATTGTACCTCCCAATTCTGAAAATGTCATTACAGTTTGATATTTTTGTAGAAATAGTCTTTGATTGTTTTTTTTTGTTTTACGAATGGTGATATGCCGGAGAATTTCATAAAAATTCCTCGTTGTAAAGTAACCAAAAACCGGATTGCCAGAAGCTGTTCTGGAAATATTTTGCCTCGATAGTCAAGATGAAGCAAAGTCCCCATCCCAGTCGTGCTCATCAATCACGTCAATTACATACGACATGGTCGATTCGCGATAACACGCGCGCGCATGAAAGATAATGAAAGGGCAAGATAGACAGACAGACATATCTCTTTATGTATAAAGCGCATACTAAAATTAGAAAAAGTGAAATAATTAGTAGTGATATCGCTTTGGGGATAAGATTAGAGTAGCGCTACAATGGCGCCAACTTGAGATAATGCTTTCTATCGTGTTGTTCGACATAATGTCGAAGACATAATATCGAGAAAATGTTCAGTTTCTTTCTGGAGCAATTATGAAGAACAAAGAGATCAAAAGTAGCAGCATAAAATTACAGGTTTCTATCTCTAATCGTTCGTCGTCTCTCCTTCTTTCTCTATTCTAACTGTGGATTATATCCTACCCTATTGTTTTTTAAGAAAGTGGCCATTACGAACAATTTCTGAACTCGCACGCAAGCAACGACTACAAAGGGAGATACTATGCTAACGGCGTTCATAATATTATTCCCATCAAAGAACGGTCTCCGCGCACCCTTCTCGCTAGACCCTTCCGTCAGCGTTTTTTTCTATTCGCTACGAATAGAGAAACAACATTTCTGTTCGCTGTAAATCGACCTATTCCTTCGTCGCGTACTAAACACGATATCGATCGTCTTGAGGGAGCGGTTCAAATCAAGACTCCGATTTGTGGTTTCAAATAAAGAGGAAAATACGGAAAACTGTAATTTGACATATTGAGCATCGGCAATTTATCTTGTTTATAATTAACAAACAAAGGGATCAAAGACAGTTTCCGAAAGATGGATACTGATTACAGACAAGCACTGGTTAGATTGTCCCTTCCGAATAATCGGCCCTACAAACAGTGAAAATGACGAGCGAAGGGGTGCGCTTAATTGACGATGTCTCAATGGAACAACAGGGCGTAGAGCGTGACGACCCCAAAAGCCACCCTAACGTCAGGCGAGGGGTTAGTCGAACGGTCGTATCCTTTCAGCCTTCGAAGTGGTTTTAAGACCATGCCAATATTTCACAAGTTTCGTTTGCCTGGCCTTTCCGCTCGCTTATTCGCCCCGGGGCGCTCAACGTGTTTCCGCATATTTGAATAATGCCTCTTTCGTGATTCGCGTAATCGTTCGATTTGATCTCGCGCACGGAAATAGTTACATTGATGCGCGATGTCGCGATTACGTGATTATTTCGATTGCATTATGATGCGGCCGATTGAATTAATAATAGCGATATAATAATGTATACATGGCGGAATATACGAGAAATTTATTTGAATTTGTATTAGAGAATAAATAACGGGGATATACGCTTGTATCCAAGTTATTTATTCTCAAATAATGGGAAAGAAATATATATCGATATATTTGTTTACCAAACTAGCGGCATTCTATGAAATTTCCGTAGAGTCATACGCATCGAAATGGCATTGACGAAATAATACGAGACACACGTGGAAAAATAAAGTCACAAGTCGCGCGTTATCGACGATGGTCGGTAAAGCAGAAATTATCGTTTACGCATGTTAACAGAGGTAAAACATCGATCAAGTGATTTTGACAAGTCCTATTTATATGAAACTTGTGTTTCCATTTTGAAACGTATTTTCTTGGAGAATGAAATGATATTATATGTCACAAAGCTGGATGGCTCAAGAAAACAACGGCTTGTGACATTTATTAAAGGGATGAGACAACTTTTGGGGAGAAACTTTTCAAACGATTGAATTGAGTGATTAAGGCCCGGTTGCACGTCATTTTAGTTTTAAGCGAGACTTAAATATATATCTATCTTTATCTCTCTTTCTAAATAAATCAAGACAAACATATATTTAAGTCTCGCTTAAAACTAAAATGGCATTGGGGCAATCGGGCCTAAGAAACATCTCGTTGTGAGCTTTACGTGCGTCCGCATTCAGCCAGTAGTTTTGTCAAAATTCATCACGAGTCTAATCGCTCGTTTAGATGTTTTTCAGGAAACATACCTCTCCGTGCGTGTCCCTCCTTCCATCCGGCGTGTTTTCAGGTAAGAAATAGAGCCGCAAGGATGCCAGAGGCTGATTCGATTCCCGACTGTCCATCCACAGTAGCTGAAGCTCGCCGATGCTGACGAGATCGGCATCGCTCCACAATTTCGTCAGGAAGAAACTGCCGAGACGAAGGACATGACCGTTACTTATCCTTACCGCCTTGTAAAATGTGTAAGGGCCGTGGCTGAAGCAAGCACCGCCCAGTAACTGAAATAGTAGAAATAGAAATTCGTCAGCATCATGTTTAAGTCATTATCCCCTGCTGCGAGTATTATGCTGTCGACGAAAAAATAAATTTCATACAGAAAGAAAATACATTTCCCCCTTCCCTCCATATAATTTCCCGCAACGTCGCTCCCATTAAACGCGATATATGCCATTTAATGATTATTCTCGTGATTAATATTATATAATTAACCTATATTAATATTAATGAGAGATGCATTTGATTATTAGAATGTATTATGGTGCGATATTAATCAGATGATAAACAGGCATGATATATATTATTTGATATACATTAAAATGCGACGAATCAGCGCGACAAAGAGCATTGAAAATTCGGATTAATTTCGAGGAACATTCGATTAACAGATATTCTCTTTCATCTTCCCCCCCTCCCCCTCCCCGAGCTAGTAAGAAGTCGTTCAAGTCGGCTTTTAAAATGCCATCCCTCCGAATACTCGCCAGAGAGATTCGTGACGGAGGCGGGGGATGAGATCGCGGAAGGGTACGGCTCCCCAGAGGGTATTTGCAGCGTACCGCGGAGCACGGAACACGTGTGCACTCACGCGACATTCGCTCGCACGCACACGCGCGCGTACGTGACGCGAGATAAACTCACGGGCGCGTTCGCCGAACGGGAGGAAATCTTCGCGCGAGAAGTGACGCGGGCTTCCGCGATTCGGGGTTTGGGATTAATTAACGTGTGATTAAAAGCGATAGAGCGGAACCGATGCGCGATCATAAATAATAAATGGCAAACGCGCGTGTGAAAAATTAATTGATCGAACCCGTTCGAAGCCGTCCGTATGCGGAGCATCCGATAAGAGCGACTCTCTCGCAGAAACGCGACGATTAATTCGCATTTCGCGGGATGAGGGGGAGAGGAAAGTGTGTAAATGATAAAAGCGAAAGATTCGGCGTGACGTTGATTTTACGCCGCTGTTATCTCTCTCTCTCTCTCTCTCTCTCTCTCTCGCCCGTTGCTCTAGAAAAACTATTTATTATTCAATGAGAAAAATGTTTATTATCTGGGTGCTGAAAAAAATTCCGCAAACGAAAGAGCAAACGAACCGTGCACGCGGCGCGTACAGTCCGTCGCATAATTCCTGATGGATGCCTCGAGTACTTTTCTTTTCGTTATAAGATTTAACCGTCAATACTCGCGATTAACGAAGCACGCGAAGAGTCGACACCGATTCTAAATACGCGAGAACTCCTGCAGGGTGCGAACAGGAGGGAACCGTCTTGCGAGTGCGCGTGAAACATATCAATCACCGGAAATCACTCCGCAATTATTGTCGACGCGAAGCCAGCTCACTCTGATGTCGAAAGTTGCGGAACTGCAGAATGTTCTAATAGTAATAAAATTAGTCTCGCACATCGAGCAGGCTCGCGAGTGAAATGACGAACGCCAGTCTTTTTTTTTCTATCGCGTCTGGCATAACACACAAAAAAACTTAAGCAGCAAGACCTAGAAATGTAGAAGTTCATCTATGCGGAATTTTCAACGTGTGTTGCTTATATTTCAATGGCTGCTTATGTTCTCGGCCGCTATTGATCACTTCCTTTATGTCTTACTGCTGAAGTTTTTCTGTATACTTTTAGGTGGTGTTTACAATGAGATTTAAAATAGGATTTAGCTTTAAGCCGTAATTAACCAATCGCAATGATTCTCCCCACATTCGACTGTGATTAATTAATTAATTTCGGCACAAAGCTCAAGGCTTAAATTCTCATTGTAGACGCGTTACAAGTATCGGATGTTGCGGCGTATCGACGTAACGGTCGCGGTATCGGCGCGAGCTGTGAGAACGATCGGCCCGTCATAATTGAGAATATATGGTATATACTCGATACTATGGTCGAACGATCGGAGGGAGGAAAAACATGATGAGAGCACCACTCGCGTTTGTAGAGCGGACTGTACGGGCGTCTGCTGCTTTGCAGCGGAGACTTGTCCATTACTCTCTTTGCTTTATTTATCCAAGCGAAATTTCAAATGGATCGGATTTGGACGTAAAAGAGACAGCCGCGCAAAGATCGATGCTAGAATATTCACGTAAAAATGTCCCACATTTTTTTTGACAAAGTCGATGGGATTCCTCCCCGCGATTTATCGCTTTATATTGTAACGTAACGCGAGAGCGGTGATATATCGGTTTCACGGCGAAAGATGATTCCGAAAGGCATGTGTCGAATAACAAAGTCCTTTAATTGCCGACTAAGTGAATCCGATATTGGGTCACGTCAGGTCGTGTTGCGCGCGCGCGCCATCCATCTGAAACTGTTGAAAACGAGCCGATCTCCGGGTACGCTTCGTTATGCAAAACTGCTCGCTAAGTCGCTCATTACTGCGCAAATCGACGAGCGTGTCGCGCTCGCGCTATCAATCGCGCTCGCGTTACATAATTGAATCAATAATGGCATCAGCGATCACCGAATGGAGTGAGCACCACTGCTACAACTATTTCCAATGTTTTAAAAGTACAGTCGCAACCAAGAGTTCCGTCGGTGGGCCGCGAGCGCGAGATCCAACCGACGATGGTATTTATAGCAGTTAATCTCGTTTCTCCCCGCCACCACGCGCCACACCGCACGCAAAACTTACCGCCATTGATATCGCGATTGCCATCTACGACGCTCCTTTATCTACGCGGACAAGTGCACTGGCGCGAGACACGCGCAAACACAAACAGCGCGCACGCCATACGCGCGCGCATGCGCACGCGACGTACACGTGGCCGCCGAAAAATTTTCCAATCTCACTGTCGTCGTTATTATTTATCGGGACATATGCCAATTACATGCCCTATCGGAAGTCGCCAAATATTTTTCCTCACGCACGGATGCACAATGGCGCGTATGCATTATTCATCGGGCGACGTGCGTGCGATCTTTCCTTCGTAAAAACGCTATTATGTAAATAAATATCTGTCGCCGCGTCGTGATGTTCTGCTAATTCGCTCATTGTTAATCTATTTTCCAATGCTGGAGAAGTAAACGCGCGAGAGCAAGCACGACGTTGCGTCACGTGCGTGTGTACGATATGTAAAATGCCGCCACATGTCGGCGCGAATTGTTTAAAAAATAAGAGAAACGACATACTAGCAGAACCGGACGTTTACATCGCGTCGCGTTAACAACGTATGGAACCCTCTCGTTTCTGCAATAGTCGTTTGAGGTGTTTGCCCTTGGCAGCGGGACAACGCTAATCGCGCGAGTAAAACAAAGCGAAAGAATATATTTACGAATCCCTTCTCCCTCGAAGACGTGCGTAATCCAAAAATGTTTCGAAAAATTCTTTCCCTGTTGTATGTGACGCGAAAAGATAATTGTTATCTTTCTTAATGCATTATCCATTTTCCCGTCGGGAATACTACTATAACATTACGCTTGAAACTTCTGCAGCTTTATATAATGATCGTTGTCTGTTTTCCTTTTGCAATAGAAACGCTCGGAACTCTAAAACGATTGAAGAAGGAAAGGAAGAATGAGAGAGAAGGAGGCAACGAGAATCGGAAGGGGGAGAGAGAGGGGGGAGAAAGAGACAGAGAGAAATAGACAGAGAACGTGTCATGTAATATTTTAAGTCCATTGAGTACAAAGAGGCTCATATGGAATGAGAATAAAGATGATATTAATGATATTGAATTCGAATTGGCTCACGGAGAAAAATGATTTGCTGGCACAGCATATTTTATGCTATCTTAGCGAATTTCATCAGTTATTATACGGACAGCAATGTGATTTGTTAAAAATACTAATTTTATTGAAGTTGAAAAATAATTTCGCTAAATTGACAAATTATAATACTCAAGCATGAGTACAAAATGATTTCTATTCTGCTAAATATGTTTTGGGTAATGTTGAATAATTTGAAAAATTAGTTAATAATATCGAAATTTTATCGTCATTGAATATGCAGTAACGGTTCCGCTCCAATAACAAAATTATTTTTTCCGTGCTGAGTCTGAAAAAAATAAGAAATAGCACGAATCTTAAAATCGCTTAGTAAAATAATATGTATCAATTTATGCTTATTCCGTTCTCTCTCGTGAAGTTTATATCTTGTATTTATACCTTGTGTTTGTGTTGGAACTGAATAGATATATGTTATAAATGCGCGCAAAAGAAAGATCAAAAGCAATACGAGGCTAATCAAATCCGGTTAATCGAATGAAAACAACACGAACATTATAAATATTCAACAGTCCGTTCATTGCTATGCGCTCGTCGACCAGAAGATACGAAAATGCTAAGCATTCTCGTTGTATCTAAAACTCACGGCACATATGTATTGCATTCGTTTAACGTAAGAAAAAAGAGCAAAAAGCGACGTAGAGAATGAAAAGGTGATAAGTGAGATCACGCAGCGCGAAATAAATGCACACGATCAGAATAACGCGAACAAATCACACCGGGATCATTAATGGTTTCTGTTGTAACACTACAGCAACATGTCGGTATAATGTATGATTAAAAAGCACATCACAATAATCGCGTTACGCACGGATATAAACCGTCAAAATATTTTCATTGATGGAAAGACAATCGGCAGCAAACGCGAGTGAGTGTGTAGGAGAGCAAGAAAGAAAGAAAGAAAAAGAAAACTAGAATCGCAACTGTAAATTGTAGTCGGGGCAATTATTCGTTATATACGAGACTCCCCACTATCTCGAAAAGCTTCGTTTGCCGTCACAATAAAAAACTTGCTCAACGTAAAATGCTTAAAATATTTAATATCCCACGTCGACTGACATTTGAGACGGTCACGATTGCGCGAAACGACATTCGCGTTATGTAATTAACCTTTCTCATCGCGAATGTGTGCGAATCAAGTAGACACTCTCATCCCGAGCGGAAAGAGATACTCGCACGCGGTCAGCGCATGGAAAAACGTGGCTGTGCGTTCGAGAGATCGAAAAAAAAGGTCGGGATATAGGGCAATGCTCCCCATCCCCGCTCACCCCCCCGTCATTGTATACCCTTCGCCGTGTATAATCGTATATATACGAAGCTATCCCGTAAGCCCTCCGCACCGCGACGTCCCTCTCTTTCACTCACTCACCCACTCTCTCTTTCTCTCTTTCTTCTATATATTTCCCCTTCCTTGTTACCATGTCTATATTTCTGCCCATCTGTCTCGCTTTCCGATGATATTCCTCCAGAACCCGTCTCTCTCGCCCTCGCGTGACGCTCCCTCGCCTTGTCCTCCTCTCCTTCTCTTTTATTCGTGGCGAATGAGTTTTACTAACCGCTCTAAAGCGTTCATCACATCGCACATGAATCACCGCGGTCAGGAGATTAAGAAACGCAGGATGACGTCGCCCGATAATACCGAGATTCAAGAATTCAGACAGAAAGTAACCAGAACTAACGTTACGACAATGCGTTACTCACTTATTCTTTACGATAACATTGCATTGCGCGCAAAAAAGCTAATTATTTTTTAACAATTTTATTATCTTTACGTTTTCCGCTGAAGATAAATAGTGGAATAAGTTGCGGCGAGATAAAAATAAAAAATAAGAAAGTCATCTTTTGATTATACAACGATTAGATATGTAACTGTTTTTTTTTTTTGTGATATCGAAGCTACATACTAACACGAGCAATATTTCTCTCAGGGTATATAATATTTCATTTGCGTTTATATACGTTCATTCGGATTAAATTAGCGTCTCATAAATTAACGTAACGAGCCGAAAGATAAGACTTTAGAGACTGGAGCGCGAGATGTATCCCGCTTTCATTACATTTTTCAAAATGAAGAAAGCAGCTATCTCGCAGCTAGCTTTTAATTAAAAACTTTCAACTGCACCGGCGGTGCATCGTGTGTGAGCGAACCTTTAACCCACGCTGTACTTGCACACACGTCAACACGAAGGGTCCCGTGTGTGTTCCTCTCCCGCGTGCGTGTCGGTGGCTGTCGTTGACGCATGCATGTACGCACACATAAGTCGACCACGCATATACGTGGAATTTGACTCAGGTACGTGCGTGAATCAACGGATAGGCACACTTGACTCGTCAACGCACATCATCACACAAAGTGCTCGTAGGCATTTAAAGATTTCATTTGGGCGAATAAGTATTCGCTGCCGCCTCGCGTAACATCGCGACGGCAAAGAAGCGATGTCGTGTCAGGTTCGGTCTCGCGAAACGACTCGCCGGATTTTTGCTTATCTGTATTCGTTACCGATCCATATATCATCCCTTGTGCGTGCTACGAATCAATTACGCGCCGCCGAACAATATTCCGCAAAGAAACGCTGCATTAGATATTCCAAGCGAGTGAAGCACAGACGGGGGGGAGGATAGAGGGGAGCGAATGCAATGTAATACGATATTAATAACAAATGTAATGTGTGCTCGTGGAGAGTGCGTATGCGAACAAAGCGTATCGCGGAAATTTAAATAATACTTATGTTGTATTCAAGTACGGCGCACACACTGTTAGATTGAATTTCGTGAGTTTGTAAACTGCGAAATTATTATCATGCAAAATCGTATTACATCGTATTACACTTTGAAATGCTTCGATAAAAATTTTATAATGGAAAAGCGAGGCATATTCGCGATATACTTCAACTGCTGTAGGAAACTGATATATCCAGAAATCAATTGAATTCAATAAATATATCCTGTCGATGCATACGTTATCTGGACGCATCTGATTCTTGTATCAATCGATAAGCAGAATTATTCACCAAACGCATGCATGATAAATAAGTCATTTATTGATAGCGAGATTGACTCTTGCACTTCCGATTCGTTAATAAATAAAGAAGATCCTTTAATAAAGAAGAAGACGAAGACGTCGAGAGTTTAGAAAGAAACGAAATAAAGCTATCGGATGCGTATTTCTTAATATCAAGACTGTTATAATGAGCGCGACTGAAAGCTGATTCGTTGAAAGCTACCAGGGACGGATGTATAACGCTCGTAACACGTTGAAAAGAGTGTACAGGATGTCTCAAACTTCCTTATGCTTCCTTTCGAAATCTACAGAATCTTTCATTTGAAATCGGCAGTTTAACAAAAATTTCATGCTGTATCTTATTATAATTTTGAAATATATTTAAACAATTGTGCCAATCTCTGCGGTATCTTGTTCTCGTGGTGTTTTAATTAAGCATTTATTAAGCTGCTTAAATATGTATAAATATTAAAATATTAAAAATTATAACTGTAACGAAAAATTATTTTCTTTACCAGTAGAAATTAAAACTCAAATGAAAGGAGACTAGTTGACATCAAACTGGTATATTATTGGTAAGCTGCGAGCCGACTTGGTTTTGTCAAACTTTAAACCGCAGTGATTCACCAAAACCAAGTCGGCTCGCAGCTCACCAATAATATGCCAGTTTGATGTCAAATAGTCTCCTTTCATTTGAGTATTAAAAATTATAGTTTTACAAACAAATGAAAATTTTTCTTTATTTTATTCTGACAGAGAATTAAAGAAGGAATGAATTCAATACTCCAGGATTTGCACGCGAAAAAGAAGAACGAGAGAGCATGTATACCGCGCCCTTCAAAAGCACGCGTCGCGCTCGCACTGTTCGTTTTCTTGCCGCGGCCGTATCGTCGTCCCTCTTCCTGCCTCTTTTCCTTCCGTTCCTTCTCGTTTCCCCGCACCTGCCTCTTTTCCTTCCGTTCCTTCTCGTTTCCCCGCTAAAGCCCCTTGGCATCGTTCTCATCGAGTTATTATTACACGACATAGGGTCACTATCGTCGTTATTCCCGCGGAAGGTTCTCATTCGCGAAAGGCGCGTCGCGTCGATCGGCAATAAAAGATATCCAAATCCGACGAATAAAATCGAAAGAAAAAGAGAGAAAGAGGGAGGGAAGAAGAGAGAGGAAGCTTCATCTTGCAGATCAGAAATCACCTTGACGATGGCAAAATAAAACCGGTTTTTGAGATATACGAAATTGGATCCCTATTTTGGGGATCTCTTAATCAATGTTTATTTCCACATTTATCAGACGCAGGAAAAATGCAACGTCATTATCCAGTATTATCAGCGCATTTAGATTATGGTCCGCTTATCTACACTATATACTTAAGTACGGTGATAAGTGATATGATAAACAAGCTTAATGTGATCTCAACAAACTAGCTTATAATATAATTATACAAGCAGGAAAATATTATCTTTCTTTATTTAAAAATAATACATATTCTTTGACATTTACCTTTTCAACTCGTCGGTAGTTAATTTATTTTACATTTAATACGATACCCTCCTTCCTCAAATTTGCGACTCGAAAATAAAATTTTACATAAAATTGTTGTTACATTTTCAATTTGCATGTTCTTTATGTTGTCAACTTGCTTGTAAAACAGTTATAAAAGCGGACGAACCGTTTCTCTCTCATTTACGTAATACTCGTTTTAACGATATTGCACGTAATAACGTTTACAGCGAGTCTGAATAAACTGAACAATTAACGCAAATCGAGAAAAAAATAATATTTTTTTTACAAAGAGAATGAATTATAAAACCGATACAAAATAACAACAGATACAACGAAATTTTAAATATTGTAAAGAATTTATAAATTATTAAATAAAGGAAGACACCAATATGATTTTGTGAAAAATAATTAGAGTAAAAAAAATAATTATCTTTGGATATTAACTCTGTGTCTTGTGGATCTTTTAAGGAACAGTCAAAATTTCAAACGATTAGTATTTCTGAATACGTGTAGGGGGAGGGGGGTCTGGAACCTTCACGTAAAAAAAGTAGAAAAATTTGCGGATGCATTTTACATGATTTGTGGGAATAAAGGGGTACTGTCTGCAAACGGAACACGATACAGATGACGTTAGCGAAAAACAGTGATACGAACGGAGGGTTAAGGAAAAATAATCCCGTATGAAAACAATATTTATTAATGCTTACGAAATTCCTATGATATATTGTCATTCTTGGAATTTTCAAACAATATGATTCCTGGCATGGACTAGATTTCATATTTCCTGGAGGGATTTTTGAAGTCTCATCTGATAGTCGTTGACAGAACGACATCGTCGGCGTAATGATACGCGAATTCGTAAACCACGAATCATTGCCTTCATTAAACTTAACGACTGCTCCTTCGGCGGTTTAGGAAATTAATTACGATGCAGATGTGCAAATTAGTCAAAAATTACGTGACCTTTCCCGTATCGTATCGTCAACAGAGAGAATATCATAATGAGAGAGAGTGATATCATAATGCGCAAAATTGTCAACGCTGAAGAACGTGGCGAAACGATTTTACGGATCCGACAGCGTGCATTCTGATCTTACACACAACGAAAACAAAGATAAGATACGAGATGAGGAACGCGTAGAAGAACAACTGAATTACGTTAAGTAACATTTGTTATTTGCGATTGCCGATCAGGAATCGAGAGCAAATTCGAGAGAATCAACTTCGAAAATTCAGTTTTCAATCAAAGAAAAAGCTGTAGAAAACGGGGAAACGTATCTCGCGTCGCGTCTTGCCTTTCCTTTGCCGCGATAAAGAAAAGAATAAAGAAATGTGTGTTGTCGTACATCAGAGCATCGAAATCAGAAATTGTAATAATATTAATTCATATTACCGATCGAGCATACAGCACTGTCTCATCGGATTCATTTTTGCATTTACATTTGCAGTTTCGCGCAGATAATGCAATGTGCTATTGCAGTTACGATTTCCCAATCGCGCACGGTTGGAGAAGTGAATGTGCGGAGAGGAGAGGAGACGAGAAGAGGGGATGTACTCTGTTACTAGGCTCTCTCTCTCTCTCTCTCTCTCTCTCTCGCTCCTTTTTCTTCCTCCCTCTGTATGTGCATGGGAGAGGGAAAGAAGATAGAGAAGAGGAGCTATCCACACTCGCACGCGACCTACGCATGCGCATATAAACGCTCACGCAGACACAGGCATGCACGGTATACGTGTTATACATTTCAATATCGCATTATTATTAAATCCTAAAGCAAAAAAGGAGAAGAGGAAAAACATTATTGAACGGCCGCGTGCGCGCGCTCGAATTGCGTTTATTCCTCTTTATCTCGCGTAATTGTAAAATTAAATCAGAGCGTGTCGCTCGTGTCGTAAAAATTAACGGGTGATAGGCACGACAATTGGGAAACTTCTCGAGACGAAGTAGATCGTTATCTTTTTCATTTCCTTTTTTTTTCGAATCTATTCGCTCGCCAAGTCCCTCGTGTGTAAAACATAAACTTGACTCCAGGCTTTTACAAATTTAAAACACTGCTTAACTCGCGTTACGAGCTTCGGACTCGAATTAATCCGCGCCATTAACGGCAACGCTGTTGAACAACACTCTCGAGATAATGACGTTTACGTCCGTGTAACGCGAAAAAGAGAAAGAGAGAAAGAGAGAGATTTTACAAATCATAAAAAAGAAATGTAATTTTATAAATTCCATTTTGAGTAGCTCCACTAGTTTCGTCGCGTTACGTCATTTAATTTATATTATTCTTCGTTATTTTTCATTTCTTCATGAAGAGATTAATCTCATCCGCATCATCCCCGCGCATCGTCCGTACCCTCTCTACCGACGTTTTCCCCCTCCCTATCTCTACCCTCCTCGTGGCACAGATCCGACTCTTTCCGAGCATCTTTCCTCTCACCTACGTATCCGCTCTATCGACTAGATTCAATTCACTTTTCTTCGAGGAGCAACTCTCGCTGGGTGACTTCTCGCTTCGTTTATTTACTTCTTCCGATTTGCACTAGGTATTTCCGAATATGAACGAATTCGCGTTCGGCAATAAGAAAGAATACAATGCATGATAAACCGAAGTTTCCTTCAAGCACATACGTGTTGTTATCGATTTACTTGTATGTACATGGATATGTACATGTTGCATTCTTAGAATTTATCTTTTCAAAATGGAATTAAAATTAATATGAGATAAAAATTATTTTATGGGTGTAATAAAATTAGAAAATTAATATTTTAAGCAATTCCAAGATGATGTTTTCCTCAATTTATGAAGCATAAAATATAATACATGCTACGTATAAATAAATATTAATACTTAAAAAGCGTAGCATTATTTACATACAAATCACTAATCTCAAGATTTTGATGTAAAAGAGATTAAAAAACGGATTGTGTGTGTATGTGCGTGTGTGTGTGTGTGGTAAATAGCATAGAGCAAATATACACAGAATTTAGGACTAAAACGATAACATCATCAAAAAACATTTTTTTATTTTCCTTGGGGAATATTTTGAAACACGTTGGAAAGAGTGTGTAGAAAGAGAAAAAAAAAAGAAGGAGCGGAGCGAAAGGAAGAGAGGAAATGTGGAATACGAAGAAACCGTTGAAGACAAAAAGCTGTTCCGTGGATGGCCGCTATATACGCGTATCCCCGTTGACACTCTAGGGACATCGCGTTAAATAAACTGACAATCAAAAAGCAAGCGGACTGACAGTTCGAAGGCAAGCGAAAATTACAAATCTCAGGAGGCGCTTTTGTAATGAGTTTAGGTTTTAGCACGTTTTGTGAAGGACCGCAAAATAATATTCAGCATTCGCCCAGTGTCTGAATGCTGAAAGTATACGCGGTTACATTGATCTCGCAACTCGACTCGACAATCGGCAAGTAATTGACGATTTAGTCTTTTCTCTACCAGCGAGAAGATAACGATATTTGTGCAGCAAGTTAACGGCACTCGGCTAAGGTGTAGGCACCAGTAACGTGCAAGCAACCGAATGCATTTCGTTTCATCGCTCCATCGATTGTCAACGTCGATAATGTATTCGGGGAATCACGGTATTGTGTATACACTCGGTTTCTATTGAGCCGAAAATGTAACGCGAAAACTACCCGCGATTTCCGCTCTATCTGTATAAAATGGTATATAAAGAGAACGAGAAAGAATGAGAGGGAATGAGAGAGGAAAGAGGGAAACGGAGAGGGGGGCCGAGAGAAGAGGGAGAAACAGGGGAGGGAGGGAGAGTGAGAGAGGCGCACACACGGAGGAGTAATTTCCCGCCTTATAGATGCTGTAGGATCATATCTCGTCGCATCGCGCAAACGCCGCGCGCGCGCCGCGGTCACAGAATGTTATGCACGCGTGCATACACGTTACTTGCCTCTTTCTTGCACGGATGTTTTCTCGCGAAACGTATAAACGCGCAAGCGCGTGAGCCACACTGCGCGTACGCACGTGACACTCGCAGAAATGTGTGTATCAACACGGGCGCGCGTGTACGCATATGTGTGTGTGTATGCAACACGCGCGATATACTGGCACATGGGGGAGGGGGGGGGATGAGAAGCGGTTAACGTTTATATTACATTTTGCAAAAAAGCGACTGGATCGATAAAAACCTACCCCTCTCCGCGAGGCGCGTATTATTTTTCAGAATAGTTCAATTTACCATTTCTCTCTCTCTCTCTCTCTTTTTTTCTCTCGTTCTCTTTTTTTAATAATAAACGACAGGGATATTTTATCACTTTTTTGTTTGCTTGTTTTGCCAGGTCCTGTGTCGGATAGGAGCAGGCGATCGATAGAATGCGCGCGAATGGCGGAGAGGAATTTTCGGAGGCACGCGATAATGCAATGCGATTGAACGTTTTATTATCCTGAAAATAGAGTCGTCGTTACTCGTGTTCCGTTGCGACACGACGCGCGGTGCACAAAATGATTATCATAACTGTCACGAAGGTATAACAGATACGTTATCGGCGATTATACCCAATTCAATTCGTGCGCGAAAAAATGGATAAACAATTTTTTTACAACGATACACGATAATTAATAATGGCAACAAAAAAAAAATACAAAAGATCGTTATCAAAAAGTAACAACATGTTTCATCATCGTCCTCCGTCACCGAAAATTCCTAGCTTCGTTCTGTGCGTACGTGATTAAAAATCTAAAGATAGATAACAAGCCGCTTTTACAATCTTATAAATCAGCATTATTATAAATCACCATTTCGCGGCAAGGCTAAGCAGACTGACGTGTACAGTTGCATCAGATAGAAGGCACGGCGGTTTGTGTCGTAATTTAACACTGGTAGTGTTGAAATAATTTTGGAAGCGATAGTATTACAGCGATTTATATTTGCGGACAATATTAAGTGCATTGCGTTATCATTATTTTTAAATAAACGATTATTGCTGTATCAGCAAGAATACATATTCAATTCGTGACGTCAAGCCTAACAAATCGCAATTAGTTACGCGTACGTTTTTACTCGCAATCAGATATCAATTTTTTTGTGCAACATATTAATATATATTATTGATGTATCATTATTGATGACTTATTTTATAATCAAAATGTGACATGAAAATCGCTAAGGTCTCGTTATTCTTATTAAGAGGAAGATGTATTATAATAACTGGTATCATGATAAAAAAATGCGCGTTACGATGCAATCATACGGCATAGGAGTTTAGATAAAACTGGTTTTCTCCTCGCAACAATCGAGGAGGAAAATTCACCGCACATCGCCGTAACATCATTTATCGGATTCATTTTGTCTGAATTATTTGTTAAAGCTCACCACGAATTGTGAGTCCATTAACAAAACGCCGACTGTACAACGAGAGAAACGAAGACACAGTTCTAGCAGACGGTCTGCCTTTTCGGAAAAGCTTGGCACAATAATAGAATACATTTTCCATTGGTCCAATTCCCAGTAGTAATTACATCGGGCCTTTCTATCGGCTTTACCACCGTACGTCGTTTCCGTCCTCTCATCCTCCCGCCCTCACTGCACCGTTCTCGCCCCTGTCTCGCCCCCGTTATGTCCCGAACATCGCCGTCAAAGCAAAAATTGCTTCTGTACACATTTTCGGTGAATTCTCGTACTCTTTGCTCGCTCGCGAGCAACAAGGCTCGTTATAAAAATAAAGATTTGTTTCGAACGCGAATTAAAAGCCATATTTTATAGAAAATTGAACAAAAACATTTATTCGAACGAGATTGATAGTGTTGTTATTACGATTGTTGTCGCGAGACGCGATGCAAAGCACGGAAATTGCGAAATAAAAATTTAATTAAGATTAAAATATGAGAGATGTTATTTAATAAGCGAGACAGGAAAAAAGTGGTATTTTCGTTGTTGCGCAGCGTATCGATTTTAGCGGCACGCGACAGGAGGACCTGTCTTCGTCGATCCCTCGTGAACGAAATGCTTATCGTCGATTGAACAATTTTCCCACTTGACCCGATTCAGCGGGGCTTTAGAACTTCAATTCTTTACGCAGAGGACGCTTTGAAAATGAGTAAGAAAAATAGTGAGATGGATGAAATCGGCATTGTCGCGATCACAATGCAACCGGGTAATTGACTGCAGAGCAATTTTGTAATTGTATGCAAATCCGGGAAGCTTGAAATTATTCAATTCAGCTACACAAAGTCTCTCTCTGGGTTTCGTTTCCATAATTATGTTAACAAGATAGACAAAGCTGTTCTAAACAATTTATTTGATCATTTCGTAGTGGATGATTAAAAAATGTCACAATTCGCAACATAAATATTCAAGAAAAATATGTTTTCGTCAACAGTCACATTTCACAAAAATCAATTCGTTCAAAAATAGTGCAAAAGATTATTATGAGCAACATTTTTTAAGATGATTTAATAAAATTAATTATTTTATTTTATTTCATTGATAGATAAATGATTTATGCTAATAAAATATTTTGATAATGATTTTGCAAATATTATATTATATATTAATTCTAAATCACCAATATTATCCAATATTTTTAAGCAATTTTTTATCATTTTTAGAAGAATGTGGTTTCGGTTTTTCTGATAAAAGGATATTTTAAGGCCTCATAAATGCTTATCTACTTTTATCGGATTTTATTATCTTTTAAGCAATTAAATTTTGTACCATTAACGACATACATATAAGTCTGGGATAAACATTTTTAATGATTCACATCTTTTCCTAAACGTTAAATATATATACAGAAGATAAATACATAATACAAATATAGATAATAATAAGATAAAAAGATAATTTCATACACTATAGATTAAATATAGATAAATTACTTTTAAAAAAAATGAAATGATATTTGCAATGCATAAAACATATGATGCAATTTCCAGGCACAATTAATCAAGATTCGCAATAAAACCGATGCAAAAAACTGTCCTTTATAAATCGTGAGTAAACAAATGGAAATTTCAAAAACTTGGACACCGGCATGCTCGATGACTGCGGAATTAATCTGTTTTCCTGAAAAGCCACTCATCGCGTTTTCACTCTACCAATTAAATATCATACAGCCATTCGTTGAAAATGGAACCAGATAATGGATACAGTGTTGCAGGTCGATACCGCGCACAATCAGGACACAGCGAATAGTATTCTCCCCCGACAAGCTTACATAACTAATATTCTATTATAATGAAATATCGTGTATTCGTCAGCGCATCTCTCGGCATAGTCGTCAATTTTGAATCACGTCTAAAAATATCAATTAGATGCGTGCATTTGGTTGTTTACGCGAGGTTGTCGAGAATCTCCTCGGTCGCGATACATTTGGCTAATAAATCGATAGATCACGGTAGCATCAATGTGATACCCAGTCAGAGAATTGAGGAAATTTACTGCCAATTACTTTTTGCCTTGTGTACGGATACCTCATTCCCCTGTGACTACCTGCCTGACTACGTTGGAAACTGCTGATGAGGAAAGGGACGGCGAATGAAAGGGGGAAAGAGAGAAACCGAGAGCAAAGGAAAAGCCCGATGAGACGACGATGTTAACGCTTAACGGCTAGACTATATTCGGCCGCTAAATATGCACTACGCTTTCTTCGCATCGGCGCGTCGCGCTCTAGAAATAAAGAACTCGACACGTGTGTGAATATATAATAAATGCGCATGGAAATGTCGATGATTTAAACATTAAGTTAAAATGTTTCTAATCATTAAAAAGTAAAATCATCTTTTATTTACACACACACATTTTCTATTTTTGAAATGCTAGTATTTAAATAACTGAGAGAGAGAGAGAGAGAGAGTCAAATTTGTTATAAATCAGAACTCGTAGCAAACAAAAATTGAAGAGAAAATTTTATTCATATGCTTACTAAGCACATTGCTTTGAAAAAATTCGTAACTCGGATTATATGCGAAGAGAAGTTTATTGTCGTATATCATGAACTCTGAATTCTGTATAAATGTAAAGACGCAGACGTTCGTGAAAAGATATATTCTAAAGCTGAGAAAAATATTATAATCTACCACAAGCACCATTCACATCGTATTTAGCGAAATCTCGACTCGAATAATGACGTAATGGTCGTTCTTGAACTTCTCAGTTTTGTCGATTTCTCCTGATTCACGACACGTATGAAAGATATCGATTAAATTGTCAGAACACTGCGAAATACACAGGTTTTATTTAGTACTTTGGTGCGAAACGCTTTTACGTTAGAGACATTACGCAAATTCTTCGCGCTTTACGATGAAGATAGCAAGAAAATTTCGCAACAACATCGTCATTCAAACACATATACTTCTAATCTTTCGTCATTGCTTTTAATTTTACAGATTGCAAAACAACAATAAAAAACGACTAAAAAACAAAATATCAATGCTTAGATAAACTATAGAACTAATAACGATATTAATTTTGATTGTGTTATTAGTGTAAAAATAATGTAATATTACTAGTTAATAATAATAATAATTAGATTATTATACGTGGTTACATTTTTTATTTTTTATTAATATGTTAATATTTCAAAAAAAATATATAATATATGTATTATATATCACAAATTTTAATAATTAATATTTTGATATACCTAAAATAATTTGATATATAATACATAAAGCCATATATGGCCCATAAAAACATTTTAGTCATTGATCAAAATATTAATTATTAAATTTGTGATATATAAATACATATATTATTGGCGATTTTTAATTATTATTAAAATATATATGGTATATATATATATATATATATATATATATACATATATATATTTTGTAACAAGTGTTAATATCTATTCTATACTGTATACTATACGCGATTCCATATCCATCCTGTATCTGCATTTTAGTGCACTCGATTTTGAAACGCATAATCATAGAACTCGAGCGAAGTATTTAGTACATAACACACAAGGTACATCGACGAATTTCGTGAGACAGCGTGAGAAGAGAATGTTGCTGAGACTCATTAAGGCCGTTTTAGAGCGGGTGACGATACCAAAGTGGGAGAGAGCAGCTCGATAAGAGTGTACGTGTCAAGGCTGAATAAACATTAATTCAACTGTACAATGCGCCGTCCGACGCGACGTCAGGCGAAAAAGAATAAAGAACAAATCGCGCTTTATCGCTGTTTTAAGCGCACAAATAGACGTTTGATTGTAGAAATCGACCGAATTTCATTCTTTTCTACAAACGTACGATATATGATTTAGCCAATTCTGCAAGCAACGGGCCATCGATTGGCTCTGAATCGCGTATGTGTGGATGGCATGTACAAGGAAGGAGATACAAGTGTTAGATGCCTGGGATCGATAGCAATGTAAATGTTTTATGGCTACAACTATAAAGGTGCAGCATCTTTATGTTGTATATCTATCACTTTATCTTGAAATAAAGCGGAATATAAAATTTAAAATACGATAAGAGCAATTTAAAAACGCCACGGCGCGAGCTCGAGAAAGTTGGAAAAGTATATAAAGTTATAATTTACTTTTTAAATTTAATTCGTTACATAACGTACACATTTGTAATTTATACCGAAGGCGTTACGGGCGAGGGGTATTTGGGAAATTTATTCATTTAAATCGCTCAGCGAGCACGATATGTAACTACGGAATTAGATCTTATATTATTTATCGGCGATTCAGTACTCGCGATAATACAGTCGAGAACTTTCACAGATAATGGGCGCATAGTCATAATTCACGTAGATATAGAAGAATTAAGTCAACATGCGATCGCATTTCTTTTACATTGCTGTCGTGGTTTCTTTTTTCTTCTTTTTTTATCTTTTGTTTTGACTGATTGAAACGAGAGAGAGGGGGGAAGGGTGTGTGTGTGTGTGTGTGTGTGTGTGTGTGTGTGTGTGATCACGCA
Source organism: Crematogaster levior (assembly GCA_901521435.1). Classification (NCBI taxonomy): domain Eukaryota; kingdom Metazoa; phylum Arthropoda; class Insecta; order Hymenoptera; family Formicidae; genus Crematogaster; species Crematogaster levior. Next base: position 56,961 of record CABEGB010001296.1, read on the forward strand.
ACGTACACTCGTGTATGAATATACAGTCTGATCAGCAAGTAAGTTGTATATGTAGGGGACAATAATTTGTTACTGATCGATAAGAGGGATATAATAAATAAAAAGTATCACAGCGTCTGCGTGTAAAGAAAAATCGTTGTAGTCATTGTAATACAAATGTGATGAATAAAGATCTGAATAACAATGGACTTTTGTGAATTAATTATGAGTCTTTGTAAAAATATCGTTAAATATTCGCTCGCGATAAATCATAACGGAAGATATTGAGATATTCTTGAAGTGTGGAATGCAATTTGATAAATGTAATAACTACAATATACTTTCGTGTGAATTAATTAAAATAAATTTTTATAAAATATCGTTAAACATCCATTCGCGATAAATCATAACGGTGATATTCTTGAATTAAATGTAGAATGCAATTTGATAAATGTAGGTAAAAAGCATATGGATTTTACTACGCAATAAAATGAGAGAGAGAGAGAGAGAGAGAGAGAGAGAGAGAGAGAGAGAGAGAGAGAAAGAGACAGTATTACGCCTTTTGAAATAAGATCTTTTATGAAATGTATAAGCGCGCTAATGCAGGTACGTAACAAACGAATCGGAAAAGGAAGGTAGAATAGTAAGTAATATGGAATGAAATGTAAAAAGATTTAACGAGAAATGTAAAAGGAATTATATTACGATTATAACTGTGGAATATCAATGTGGGACAAAAATGGAAGGTGACATTCTCATCTCGGCAAGCAACTATCGATCGCGGTAAGAAAAAAATTATAAGTTAATTGTCTCATTAAAAAAAAAAAGAAAAGAAAAAACACTTCGATGCAACATTATTATGACAAAATATTATTCAATCCGGCGCATTACGATTCAGACCAATGTGAATATTATCGAGGCATCGATAGAATCGAATACAAAGCAATAAATAATGAAAATAATTCTCTAATAACAACGCGGCGGACTTTAAATAGCAATGACGTGTCCGTGTAATTGCGAGGACGATTGTAGCGAGTTAACGTGACTAATGATTCAAAGTGGAAAAGAATTCGGTATTTTATCTAAAATTCTACGACGACACGGCCCGAATCTATTATAGATTAAATCGTCTGTTAGTAAATGACCGATGTTCGTATGTGCTTTCACGATTATCTGGCGTTACAATTGTATCGTAAAATTCATAGCGCCGTCGTTATGTTTGAGGTCGTAATCACGATGACTGCGAATGTTGGCCTTGCGCATTACGTCCACGAAATAACTAAATGAACAGCGAATTACTTCAATGCGCGTGCGGAATCGATAGAAAAAAAAGAGAGAGAGAGAAAAAAAAATGATACGCGTGATAACATTTATTAGAGAAGGACATGTAAACCACTACATAAATATTTGTAGAACCAAGAGCAAAGTGCTCGTGTATTTATCAACGCGTTTATCGACATACATATATTTTACATTGTGATATCCAGCATTTAAGCTGTATTATTTTTTTCCTAAAAATATTTATGATATTTTAAAAAATATATAATATATAACAATGTATATCATATATGTTAAATATATATAATATATAATAAATAACACATAATTTATAATATGTAAAAAGTTATTTATGACCTTATGTAAAAAGTTATTTATGACCTTCGCGTTTAAATAATATTAATCCGGTCAATATTATTTACGATTAATCCTCGCGGCTCTATTGATATTGGGATTACTATTAGTTATACAAGAGTTTTTTTTATTAATGGTATTATCTATTAGTTATTATTGGTAGAATCTATTAGTTATTTACGACGAGAAAAAGTCACGGTATAATATAAGTTGCGCCTACGTTGAATTGATTTCATAACTTTCTTGCTTAGAATCGCGGTCAGCCAGACTTTCTGGCGTGACTGTACCCCCTCCCGACTAATTTTACCGATTAGAATTTTAGCATGATGTACAGTCCGGAGCAAAATTTCCGAGTGTTAACTTCCTCGACTGGTAGTTTTCCCTCGCTATGCAGTGCCACGCGGCACAATATCTAATCACACGTATTCATTAACTCTATTACATTCGAACGTCACAGCGATCGCAGCTCGGCGCGGGAGAGTTTTAATTTTAATATGATTCCACGGGATGACGATCGTAAAATCGAGATGCATTGGATAAATAAACTAACGAATTATGCATAATTTGCTAACACACGTTTGAAATTTTTTAATGATAATTCGAATGAATCATCGCTCGTTCATCGTTGGCCGTCTTGTTTCACATCGGCGCACGTTATCACGCGGCTGAATAAAAGATTCTTATCGCTCGCTTCTTATTTTGACGAGAATCTAGCGTGCGCTCGAACGAGAGTCTAAAAGAAGAAATCTGAGCTTTACACCGATTAAACAGTTTAGAGTGGGATAAGAGGGGAGAGGGGAGGAATAACCTTGACGCCGTCGAGACGACAGTTTGATGAAGAGTACGATATGGCTTACCAAAAATTTTGTATTTACACATCGGTTAAAGTTACATCGGACGTGATGTGCCAGATATGCAGTCAAATGTCGTCCAAACGACAATATGCAATTTCACGAATAAACGATTGCTAATCTTCGATTAATTAACTAGTATCGACAGACGAATCACCACTCTCTGTATCTAGATCTCTCATAATGCAATTCAGGCCGTGAGCTTTACGAGAGAAGTTTCAAAAATAAATTTTATTAAGGTAGCAGTGGGTACTTCCGTTTAATATCGTTAGTTAAGAGAAATGGAAAATAAAAGAGGTCGAAAAAGACGAGACGGGTCAAGTCAACGTCGAGGATTTAGATTAACGGCGTTAATATTTACAGACATTGACGCGGTGCTACGATGAAAAGGCTGGAGAGATAAGCGAGAGGACAGGGTAGGGAGAGAGTGGGGAGCAAGGCAGATTCTATGGATGGATAATGGGTGGCACAAAAAGATCAATAAATGCACGCACGTCCGCGCGAGCTATAAATTCGAATAAATACGCCGGTGAAACTTTTTCCATCAACGTGATTAATTTTGTTTTTATTCTATTCGTTTCCAGAGTTATTTTAATTTCAATCAAAAAGTAGTAACTTCGTAATTATATATATACATATATATATGTATGTGTATGTATGTATGTATGGAGCATATGTTATTGTGTGTGCGCGCGCGTGTGTACATACATACACACATACATATATTACACACACACACACACACACACACACACACAAACACAAACACACACACACACACACATATATATATAAATATAAAATATTATATATTACAACAAATAATACAAATAATAATATTAATATTATTATAATATAATATTATAAATAATAATATAATATAAATAATAATAAATAAATAATAATTGTTATATATCTCTAATAGATCATTTATATTATCATATATACTTCATATGTATATAAATATACAATTTATATAATATTTATATATTATCTTTTTTACTCTCTCTCTCTTTTTGTGTGTGTATGTGTGTCCTTGTCCGTCCATAGTTCAAAATAATAAGATCAGTAGTTTTCAATTTCAAAATACACTTTACGCATAAATTAGAATGAAATTTAAACGATCATTTCGCAGAGCCGCAGCAATTTTGCGACAAACGATTAAAAATTATTTCAAGCACACAATAAGAATTGATATCTGCACGCGACCACATTTTCAAAGAAAACAATTTTCCACAACGAAAAAGTGCGCCCCGTCGTGTAGATCCCCTATTATAATATGTACAGCGTACTTCTGACCGCGTTCTCGCTCCCTGGCTATTGTCAACACCTGCAGCACCTGTCCCTAGTCCAAATCGGCTGAATTTGATTCACCCTGTACAACTCGGCCTGCACATCGTTGTGCGCGCGCGCATACATGCAACACAGACACGAATGCGATCCCAATGATTTCACACAGAGATACAAGTGTGTAAACACGTCGGATATGCGACTCCACGTAACAGGCTACGTATGCACGCGCGATTACTGTGGATAAATTAATATAAAAGAATACGTGGAAAACAACGAGACAAAAAGAAACTCGTCTATGTGCTCCGCCTTCGCGCTAATAGGAAGGACAGTTTCCGCATGCAGGTGCAAACACTGCGCGGGCGGGATATCTTGTGCGTGTGTATCTCCATACACGTATGTATTATAATTACAAATTTAAGCGGAAATTAGTAATTTTCTAGCTGGAACGGAATATTGTCGCGCGCATACGCTGAATGTATAACATTTAATTATACATTATAATTTTGATTTATGGAGAAATATAGAAGCGAAGAAATATATCATTCTCTGGCAGAACCAATAATAATTCATGAATAAATGAATAAATGCAAACACGCTACATTTGCATTGTTTTTAAATAACGATAATATTAAGATGAAATAACGATAATAATAATGTGATTTTATCGCGATGTGACACGAGATGTGATACGCGGCGTTGTAAAAAAAGGCCCCGGAAGAGAATAAAAAAAAATAAATAAAGTTACGTTTTTTCCACACAATTAGCACGTAACGAGAATATTAAACTCGCGTTTAAAATGTCTCCACTTACGTGCGATGAACCGTGATATTCGAGCGTTAACGTTGTGATATCACTCTCCTGGAGCTTGGTGCTCGATACAATTTCAAAAACAGAATCGACGAGAGAGCCGCGATTAAAGTGGGCATTAGGTAACCTTGCGCGTAAATAAAGCGCGAGAAAACACTCGGCGACTTTATTACTCCCCGAAGGGAATTGCCGCGTCATCGCACGAAATTTCGAAACATATTTTCCATCGCGAGCGAGCGAAACCTGCGCGATTATGCGGACTCCTCGCCGATTGCCCGGAAGAAACGTCGATTTTTATAGCGACATAATGCGCCGATGTCGCATTTGTCGCACGCGTCAAAGTGCATAATGTACTTGCCAAGTTTAGTGTTTCTTTATCATCGCGACTCTCTCTCTAGACGCATCGATTTTCCCCGCGCGCGAAAAACACAGGAGACACGAATTTAACACGCTATTATTTTTTTTCCGATCTGCTTGCTAAGCGGTGCATCTCGCGCTAGTAAATACGTGACATTGTAAATGCAGCTGCGTGACCTTCTTCACGTTTTATTTCTTGTATCTCGCGATCCATTCGTGAGCTAAATGTAAAAATAGTAATAATCGCGGAGAAGGCCGATGCAAAAAATCCTATCGCGCGCATTTATCTGATTTTGTCGAAAAATTTGTTTTCGCAGTGCCGAGAGAGAGAAAGAGAAAAAAAAGAGAATTTGAGCGAATTAGGCGCGATGATATACATAAATCACCGTCATTGTTTTCGACGCGCGAATTTTATTTCCGCGCACGATTCGTTTGCAGCTCCGATCGCGCAAAACCCAGCGAAAGCAAGGACAACTTGAATCGCAGCGATCGTCTTCCACCTTGGAATTTGATTTCGTCGTAGAATTCGTTCGCGAGAGACGGTTTCAGGCCGGCACTGCTCCATTGTTCGCGCGAGTGAAACACACGAGTGTAACCCACATCAGCGATGAATATAGAAATCGTTAAAAGGCAACGTATACAGGCGACGGTTACCTCACAACATACGACGAGTTATTTCGATATCTCAACAATTGCAACTTAAAATAATATTTCACATTTCATATTTCACATAACGTAATTTAATTTAATTTTACGTAATGTGCACTATTCTGGTATAACCCCCCCCCCTCCCCCATATTCTGGCAAGATTCCCGAAATTTTATTCCCGCACTCTCGAAATAGATAAATAAGCGATAATGGAATTGAATGCAACATACCGCTGATATAATAATTGCTACAATTCCGCGATTCCTCGTTTATCGATTTAATTCTCAAATGTATACTTTCAATTCGTCCGCTAGAACGCCAGCGGATGAGGGGAGGGGAGACTAGGCAGTTAGGGGCGGACGACGTGGAGGGGCGGGGGAGGGAGAGACATGCAGGAGGGAGGACGAAAAGAGAGTTCAAGCAGAGCCCCACGCACGGAGGAGAGCACGTCGAAAAAAACTACACCCGCGAGAAAATCCTGTCACGCGCGCGCGCGCGCACGCACGCACACGCGGAGGCACGCATATGAGATGTATTTATTCGTACAACATATATTGTCAATGACTTGCCGCGCGCGTATTGCAAGCAAATAGCCGGACCAATGATATTTCTCGTAAAGTAAATAAACAAGCCCCGGCTGAAAGAGGAAAACGATGTCGCGAAAATAACACTTTCCTTGCGCGATCAATTTTCTCCACGGACTGTACATACCTTTTTCGACAAAGCACTACGAAAACATTTCTTTTTTCCCACCCCCGCCCCCGACCCCCATTGCCACCGCCACCGTCACCGCCGCCGCCGCCGCCGCCAGCGCCGTCGTCGTCCTCGCAACTATATAGCCGCGATTTTATTCGCGAGATGATCTTAAAAGCAACGAAATTGATATTTGTATACGCCCAATTCGACACGGTATGCGAAACGTAACGATATTATTCCTGTCCACAATAACAACATAGCCATCTATCGATTCCCGGACATACGACAGATAATGGCCTCTGTTGTTTCTCTATTATCTTTTGTTTCTTTTTTTTTTTTTTTTAATTTCTTTTTATATCACCCAGACATTTGTCACGATGGCGCGCGATATTACTTCAATGAAAGCTGATTCGTAGTGGGTAAAGGAAATGTGAGGCCGAAAACAATGCAATTTCTCATTAAATGGTCGTTAGGACAATGCGAGTTGAGGTGGCTGCGTTAAATCGGGTTAAGGCACATCTATAAATACCTCACTAACTGAGAATGAGAGAAAATGAGATAGAGAACGGTATGGAGTAGAATCGGTAAGCAAGAACGAGACACGAAGAGAAACAAACAGAGATCGCGAGACAAACGGAGAAAGATACGAGAAGAGAAAGACGGGGCGAAAAAGAGTGAGAAGAGGGCGAGAGAGAGAAAAGTACTGAGAGCGGGACAGAGAGAGGGAGTAAAAGGCAGAGTCGGCGGGAGACGCGCGAGGGAGATAAGGACAGAATCATAAACTTGACAGAGAGGATCGAAAATGAAACGGAGATGAACGGATAGACGATGATGGTTTAAAGAAGAGAAAGAATGAGAGAGTGAATAAGCGAGTGAGTGAGTGAGAGAGGGGGGGAGGGAAGAACGAGAAGTAACCAGTCTATCTAATAGTATGGTACACATCGAAGATACATACAATGGTATTCGTTGCCAGATGTCTAACTACACGATCATCTCCCCACTATCGGCTACCCCTCCCCCCCTCGCGCCACCCTCTCCCACCACTCGTCACCACGCTGTCACTTCTGCATTACAGTCGAGCGAGTATTTGCCGAGGTAAATCTGACGGTTATGTGGGAGGGGGGAGGGATGAGGGTGAGGGGACGCGGGGGAGGGGGGAGGGGGTGAGAGCGCGGTGATTATGAAGGGAAAAAAAGGAAAGAAAGACGAAAAAGAGGCAGCAGAGTGTTAAGCGCGAAATTTATTTGCGGCACGGCATTAACGGCGCGAGAACGGGACGGGGAGAATTCGTGTCTCCCGGTATATACCCGGCTTCCTATTCGGCTCCTCACCTCTATCTTTTCCATTTCTTTGCAGCACGAGTGTCACACACTATTCCTACAGTCATCTAGGATCCCTTGGTTCACACACACACTGACGGCACATAGCGCGCGGGCATATATATATATGTATATGTATATATATATGTATATATATGTATGTATATATATATATACATATATATATCACGGGCTATTCGCGAGAACGCGGTGTGCGTGTATCGGAACGATATAGGTTTGACGCGCTCGGACCAGCGACTCACGGTGCGGCGCACGCCGCTGTCCCATCAAGACTACTTTGTATTTACTCTAATTATGTGACGTCACGGATACACTGCTCGCCCCACCACCGCCCGGCGGAGGTAGCCGAGCGACGTCGAGCGCGGCCGAGGGCGGCCGAAGCCGCGGCGACGGCGCGCATGGCGTTCACCGACTAGTCACCTGTCGTTTCGCCTCGCGCTCTGCCGTGCTCGCGGCGGCGGAGCCCACGTCCTCCGCTCGCAGTCGTTGCCGTACAGCCAGCGGTCGTTGGCCACGCGCCGCGTAGCCATCCGTTCGTCACTCCGCGAGTTGTCCTCGCAAGCTGCTAAGTGCGCACTTGCCACGCCGTGCGGAAGATTCGCGTGCGACTCCGACGGTGAGTCGAAGAACGAGCGACTTTCGGACAAACGAAACGTACCTCCAGCTGTGTGAGTTGTTGCCGATCGAAGCATTTTTCGAGAGAACATGGAGGCAGGCGAGGACCCTCAACGACTTTCCGTGAACGTCTCGAGCGTGAGTGAGTTTCCGTTCTTTTTTTTTCCTTGCGGTGCGCATACGCGTCTCGAATTTTACGATCAATTCACAACGAAAACGTTACGTTCTCGGCTTCGTGTGCCGTTCCAAGTGGTGATGCGTAAACGGCAGCTCGGATGTGCGTCGGACTATCTTTAGGCGAAGTTACACCCAACTTCACGCGATCCGCGTAGTGGAGTGAAGTTGCAGACGTTAGAAATTGATGTGCGGGATTAACGTGAAATTCGCATAGCGGACAAATTGTTGGAAACTGCAAAGTGATCTAGTCCTCCGTCGTCTACGTTTCTCGTTCTGTTCTGAAGAAAAAAAATGCACGTCGAAGAAAACGCGCGTTTCCGTTGTGTTAAACGTCACGCTAATGCGCGAGTTTTGCAGAACGAAAGGAGACGTGTGTAGCGATGTGACAGTGCGCGAATATTTCTTACCACGTTCGATCGCGATTGCGGCTCCGCGTTTGAAAGTCAGATTTCTGCTTTCCCAAGTAACATTGCATGTTATGTAAATAAATCACCGTTGTGTGAATTTAAATCGTGATTAGCTCGCTTTGCCGATTTTCATTGCGGCGCCGGGACGAGTGCGATTTTCATTGTAAACGCGCGTGAGAGAGCACACGTTAGAAACGTCGAGTAAAAAGGGGGGAAAAAAATGTTGTTTTCCTCAGAAAGTTAATTCAGGGGAAAAAAAAAACCTGCCGCTTGAATCAACATTCAAGAAGCGTTCCGTTTGGCGATTTATTTAGCCGAGAATTCGCAAGAAAGAAAAAAGGAAGAAAAAAAAACGAATTAGCATCGGACGATGCGTGAGGTCCATTGTTTACAAATAAACTGTGTCGCACGAGAGGTGTTTACACAGTACACGGTGCAGTACTCATAATAGCAGATGCATAATAAACGACACTGTCATTAGAAAAATCATATTTGTTTGTCCCATTTATTATCCAAAGCTCCTTCAATCCAGTTTTCCAATCGTCCAATTTCTTCACAAAACTATCGACGCTCGCGCAGATTGATTTCCTCCCGCCCGGAGGCCAAAAAAAAAAAGGAAGGATATTACGTCATCGAAAACATTGTTCTCCTCTCCGTGATCGCTCCGCGGTGGATCATCGAGACGTCTCTCGCATTGCGGCGGAACGCAATTAACTTCGCTCTTGACAACTTTCGTAGATCGTAGGACTGAGGTTTAATCGCGGTTGTGTTCTAGATAAAGACTCTCATTTCTTTGTTATTACAATAAGAGGCGCAACGTGCACGAGAAGGAGAGAGGAATGACGTACGTGCTGAATGCGCACAATGCGCGGTATTGTTATGCCTCTTGAGGCGGATTTTAAATTTTAGGCCTAATTCGCGAGACACTGATTAACACAGCGCTAAAGTTAGCATACTACGTATACAGGCTGGTAGTAATAGTAGCGTGTAGTAACAAGTTCGTTGTTTTTTTTCCCCTCTCGCGTTTGCAACGACTTCCCGCCACGACAATTTGACAGGACGAAACAGGTGCACTTGACGCTATTAAACACCGACAACGATAAAGCTTTTTCGTTTAATCTCGGAAGAGGTGGATCGTCAGAGCCTTCGAGGACGATTGTTTCGTCAGACGATCCCTATCAAATTAATTGTTAATATTGTGCGTAACGTGTGTGTATAAAAAGAATTTCTCTCGTCTTGGAGGAAATTAATGTCGATTTGGAAATTGCAGCTGAAGCGAAAGGAAGAGATTCGTTTACTTAAATCTTTGCTTTCAATCGACGCACTGTGGCCATTGCGGAAAACTCAATTGCGCGATACACAAGCCGTATGTTGCTCTTATCGGTATCACCGTCATATAAAATTGCAGCTTATTGCAACACTCGAGAGATGTTGACCACGATCACGTACACACGGAAGCTTTATCGATCACGGAAATCGCCGAGCGAGAGATTACGAGTGTACGAAGCGGTCAAAAGTCATCACTTTCATGTCAAGTTACGTGACGGCGAAACCACGAGATACAAGTAACGTCTGTTACGATAGGAGGCTTTAATTGACAACGATTAAGTATAACTGAGATCGTTGAGTTTTCCGCAATGGCCAATTCCTCTTTCACCGTGACTCACAAATTTCACGTACGAAACGTTTGCGGAAAAAATCGAGATATCACCTATAAACTCGTAATTTTCAGATGAAGAACGCTGAAGATTTACATTGCTTGTATATCCAATTCGGTCTACTCACTGAAATATCGGAGAAACTGAACGAAGTTACGAAAATAGATACCACGTGTTCGTTAACATCCGGATCCTCACTGATAGCTTCGATCGAATCGATTGTTCGCGTGTAGTGCAACGCGAACATTGAATATAGTTCTCTCTCTCTCTCTCTGTCTGTCCGATTAAAATCGATAACGCAACGTGCAAAAAATAAACGGATAAACGTTTGTCGAGTTCTAACGCGCCGTTAACGGCTGATCCTCGCCTAGACTATATTTGGTACCACGACCAGGGTGTAAGTAGTTGAGTAAAGTATCACAGCTGGCCCCCGCTATCAAAACATCAAAATAAAAAATAAATGAGGGGTTTTTGAGGGGGGCCTTAAAGGAGTCATACGTTCGCCCCGACTCCGTCCCCATTCCGAACCGATCTCTTATACGTTACCCGTCTCGCATTTATTGATAAGTCATCTATGAAACGTAGAAAAAATTATACAAATAGTAGCTATCTAAGATCTCCGAGGTTCTTCGGGGACGGAGCCGACCCGGTGGGACTCCCTTTTTGCGCGTATTTATATTCAATATGTATAACGGTTATTATTAATAATAATATTAATTTATGCTCTATTTTTTTTATGTCATTAATATTATCATTATTATTAACTCGCACGCTAAGGTAATCGCTGTGACGGTGCGTAAAACATACAGAAGATTGTATTCGTCAATTTTCTGCAGTCAACGAAGCAAAGCGTTTTCCCTTTAGTGAAATTATATGACTTTGAGATATTTATAATCTATAAATTGTGGAATAACATCTGCATGTCATTATTGAAGAATGTAAAAAGTTATTGGCGTGACGAATTTCTAAATCTAAAACTCACACACAATTTGTATTTGTATTGCACCGACACAGCAAATTACTTCTATTGTATCGAGAAAAGCGTGTCGAGATCGCACGAGGCTTCGTCATATTTTTCTCTCGAGATTCTACTTTATACATGAAAATTATAATCACAGTTTGAGTCACCCCGTAGACTTCCGGATCTTCGCGTTTGATGAAAATTAGCGTGTCCTCTACCGTTTTTTTTTTGTGATGATTTAGACTCTCAAATTCATGGAACAATCAAATCTATATAAATCTCTCGCACAACAAAGTATCTATTTATTCATATATTTTGAGTTAGCTAGAAATCAATACATAAAATTTGGGAGTTATAGAATTCGATAACGACGTAGAAAATGTTAATACGAAATTTCCTAATAATTATATATCGTACACCGCGCAATGTATGTTCTTTATCAATAATAAAAGATGGTGGTAGACGAGAAACGTGGAACAAATGAAGAAAACGCGTATAGACATAAATTTCAGCCACAAAGAAAATTCTATTTAATTTATTTAGAAAGTATTTATTTAGAAAGACTTGAGTGTATGTTAAAGATGCGTTTCTAAATCGCATTTTTATGACGAATCATTGATAACATCGATCTTTCTTTCTTCAAATTATATATATTTACCAACGTAATAGGGGAACGATACAAGATAGACTTTAACGAGATATAACATTGGCAACCCAAAGGTATGCAGCTATTCAATACCTGAGATTTTCACCACGTTTTGGATAGAGTCTGATATGAGGAACCACACGAGGAATTTTGATTCCGCGTATGTGAATGTTGAAGCCTCGCACGAACGCGGTGCCATAGTGTTGAAATCTCTTAAAATATTTTCCTATTTTTGACTCTTCTTCCGTTTTTATCGCTCGAAGAATGCAACTCTCCTCACATAGTGTGTACACATCATTACATACAACCGAAATCCCGTATAAGATATCGCTGTGTTTCGTAAAATTGCCACATGTTCAATGTATCGTCGATAATAATAAGTCAAAAGTAACATTACGTCATTCACCATGAATCATTATTGAATACGATTCATATGAATTGTCATTATCTATAAATGGACGTTCATGTCTATCGAACTAAGTAGATTTCAAACAACTGTTAGGAAAGTTATATACAGCAAGTCTCGCGTACCATTTCTAAGAACTTTCGGCACTCATATAACTTCCATTTGTAATTTTCTTAAATACTTCGCTATATTTATCAACATCCCATGGCGAAGAGCGTGTGTCTTCGAGCAAACAAAACGTTCGAATTTATGGACCGTCGTTTATCGCATAAACGTTTCTTAGAAACTTATTCGTCTCCACCGCCAGCATCCGTCTCGCAGTCGCAAGAGCCATTAACTTCCACAACTTCCGGCGCATCTTCGTTTGTTGTGCCGTCGTCCGCGTTATTTTCCGCAATGTCTATTCTCTCCTCGAATTGCTCCTCGAGAAGCTCCCCCTCGACCTCCTTTCCCCCCTCAGACTTGTCGACGATCGCCTCGTCTTCCGCAATTCCCGCAGGATCTCGTATCGTTTCCTCATTCTTCTCCTGACCGTGTAATGCCGCTATTACCCTTTGCTCGATCGTGAGCTGTCTCACGGCGTTCTCTAAATTATCTCTAAGAATATTCGCATCGTTCTCGCTTTCTTGCCATGTGAAAGGCATAAAGATCATTCGAACGAGTTGGTAAAGCCGTCTAAAACCCAGTTTCTTATACAAGCTTTGGCTAGCTTCATTTTCTGGACGTATAACTACAAATGGATAATACCCTTTCTCGGCTACGCGTTTTGTCAGGTACCTAAAAAATTTCAGACATACATAAGCTCATATATTCAATTTCAACATGTGTGCATGTAACAATATCGCGATATAATATGTCTTATAGCGTAGATAAATCAAGTATATTTACATAAAACGATACAATCTTGTTGAGCGCGTTATTACTAATTGCAAACATTAAGTATAAACGTGATTAAAGCCCTACCTTGCTAGCTTCGTCCCATACCCCTTCCTACGATATTCTGGCTTGGTCTGCATGGAGAACATAGCTCCGTAATAGGATTGAACCATCCAAGCGGCCAAGCTACCCTTCGCGAACACTCCCGCCGCGGGTAGAGTCCTGATAAGTCGAAGAAAAACTTCGTGACATTCCATGTCGTTCGCTGGATACAATTCGTGAATTCCCTCGGCGTGTTCGGCCTTAAGAGGCCGCACCTGGACGTCAGAGTCGGGCTCCTCGTCCGGTTCTTGGCTCTTCTCATCTTGCGCAAAGCAATCGCACGCGCAGACATCGCCCACCACTGTCTCGATGGTGCCGGTACCTTCGTAAAGACGCGTTAATTCCTCGGCAATGTCGTGGTGAACGAAATTAATGTACAAAGGTCTCGACCAGTCTATCAAAATGTCCTCCTCTCGGAGAAGGCGAAGCAGTTCCAGTCGGTCGTTCGGGCAGAAGACACCGACACTCTCGTACACCAAACCGTGTGGCTGAAAGGATAACAGAAGACGTGATTAGCATCTCCGTGGTATAGAGAAAAGCCTATATGTGAACGATAATGGAAGATCGTAAAGTCTTTACGATCTATTTATCGCTTGCTGTCATAATTTACACGCTTTCTCTGAGAATCTGCAAGAGCTTAGGAATAGATACTTTGATGCACATCAGTGATACGTGTTTCATGTTTAAGATTGGACACGATGAAATTATCTGTTATATTTTATTCTACATGTAAGTTTACATATGTATGTGTCGAAAAATATTTGTACGGAATAGTAATTAACTTAATTGATTTCGCGATACGAGTGCGGATTAATGCGGGTACTTAAATGTTCTTCTTTAAATGTGTTGTTAAATTCTCTAAAAGTGTTCTTGGCGCGATTAAAATTTGCGAGAGGATACATTACATATGCAAAATTAATAATCAATAGCCAGTGAATTTATAGTGCTGCAGAGGTGGTAATTAACCAAAAAGCATAAACAAAATCATCTTGGAAAGAATCAAGGCATTAAGCGAACCGCAAATCTTGTCAGTGACAACGAGAAGCAAAGAGGAAAATGAAAATTTGGCAGATAGCCAAGTCTACAGGATATGGGCCAACACACTCTTGCATCCTGTATTAAGAAATGGCGTGTCTGGGAGCACATAATAATGACTTTTTAAAAATCGTAGCAAGGTCACGTTTTTAATATTTGACATTTTTGCGATATTTCCCGAATTAACGATTCGTCATAATGCTGCGGCATTGAATTATGTTTCTTAATCGAGAAATAATTCGCTTAGTATCAGTTTTTTAACGGTCTGCCACATGTCTCGCAATAAGAGATGCAATGTAGGTCATACATTCAAGTTACACGTAGGAAATAAATTAGATAAATTCTACATGCACAATTTTTTTCAGTCCGAAAACATAATTAAGACGGTAAGTGGAAATGTTACCTCAAGTAAAATACTATTAGAAATCAGAACATTTTGTTTAAGATGCATCAGATGAACTTCCTTTTCTCTTAAATTTAATTTATACTTACAGATAATGTCATTCCAGGAAAATGTAAACAGATTGCGTCCTCGGGCCAATCGTTAGCCACGTAGAAATGGAATTCCCAGACTCTATCTCGCATATAAGTTAATACGGTTTGATGAAACTGCAAGAAATGTATAATATTAATAAAACATTCTTTTAATTAAATAACATCAGTTATTATATTATATAAAGATAAAAGATTAAATTTATATAAAAATTTATTATAAAAATGGATTAAAGAAAAAGTTAATTTAAGTCATAAAAATAGATTAAATTTATTCTTCATGAAACATGAAATTGAAAGCAACGTTGAAATGAGTAGAAAAGTATTTATATTTACGTGTGTCAGCTTTAGTAAAGGCTGTTTGAAATAAAAGGATAGATATTTTTGAAAAAGTTAAAACACAGAAAGAGATAGAGAAAAGAGGAGAAAAGGAGAGATAGGATAAGAGAGAACCTCAGTCAAAGGCAATGCCCGGTCTGTTGAACCTCTCAAGATAATTCAGTGCTTTTGATATTCTTTTATATATAGTTCTCTTTCATTCCTAACATAACATGTAAAATACGTATAAAAAATTTTATTTTCTTAATAAAAGGGATATCTTTGATTAGTTTTGATTAGAAATTACAGTTGTTTATAAATATATGAATTGAATTATAGACAGTCTAATTGCTTCATTTAAAATAAATGCTAAACTAGATACTAAATGCTAACTGCATATTTATGTTACATCAAAGAGTCCTTTAATTGGATATACCAGAAAATAACAAGCGAAACGAAAACATATATAAATTTTACCTAAGAATAGCATAATAGAACGCAAGTAGTCAGGTTAACAGTTTGAAAGAAGGATCGATAAAAGTAATTGTACTTTTGCACGATAGCTACTTTTGACTTTCCAAATCATCAAAATCATATGTATTTTTATACAACGATATAATTATAAGAATTGTGTAAGATCTTTTCTATGAATATCTTCCACGAAAATAAAATTCGTTGAAATTATTATTTAAAGTAGTTGAGGATAATGGAAATTTGAAATATTTAGAACTAATGAAATGCTCAAAGAAAATCGTATAATCGTAAAATTTTGATTATTGTCCAATAGCATGAGATATATGTGAGCTATCGATCATACTATATGCGCGTATTCCAAGTAATGTTCATATTTAAATCATTTCACGAATCATAAACAAAAGCGCAATGGTAAACATGCCACAGATAATTGCACAAGTTCATTATTTCATACATATTCTGTGAGTAGATTCATGAAAAGCGATGAAAAAGAGACATGACAAGCTGACTCGTATTTCAAAGTCAGTTTCGAAACTGTGTAATTAGTAGGAATTTTGATCTCGATATATTTCATGTTATTAATTCATCTTACTTTAGCGAGAGCCGTGTGTTGCCAATGTTTTCCCAATGTTACGCTTTGAATAGATAAATTTTCACGTTGGCTCTTATTTCAACTTAGAATATTGCCTAGATTTCCATCTCATCGATATGTCATCTTTCTTGCATCACGGTTTTCCCCAGTGCCGACTCGTGCTTTATTCGCGTATATATTTCTTCAGAATTGTTAAAGTGGATGCTTTCGGAGTTACATGTCCCGCTTTATGAGTCTCACGTGCCATCGTCGAAACGTTCGATATGGATTTATGAGAACTGCCGCCGCTTTGATAACCGCGGGAGCATGATTCCGGAAGAATCAACGGCGCCGTGCTGTACACCATTAGATTAAGCCAGCACGAAAATGATTGTGCGCAGGCCCTGCAGTTTATCTCGAAATAAACCGCAGACACTGGTTCCTACAACGTACAGCGGAAAGGTATTCAGGGGTCAAGGTCGCATGTCCTGACGCACACGTTATGCCGTTGCTTTTTCGTCGCCGTACGTAAGTGAAATCGATGCACTTTGCATGCAACATATCGTCAAAGTTCGCTGATGATTGATCGTCGCGATAATACAGCGTCCGCACGTGATACCGATCGCGGCGCACTTTCTTCGGTTCCTCTGTCTCTCTTTTATCCTCGGCCGTGTATTGAAATCCTGATCGCCTTCGTGCCCGCCCACGTATCTTTCGCTTGTTTTTTCTATGAATAATTTGCCAGGCGAACCGCGATTGATTTCTGCAGACTGGTTCGGTCTAATCCGCTCTCTCACGCGAGACGAGCGGAGAGAAACATGCGGTGGTGGAAAAGCCACGAGACAGCCGTTCAATTGAACAATATCTCTTTGTGGTACGGCTTTGCTCTCACGACGATTGAAAAGCGTACACGACCTTTCATGTTGAAAACAAGCGTGCTCTTTTGTTCCGCGGAACGAAAATACCTAGGGTTTTAGCATGACCATTTATATAATCGAATCAATAAATTGATAATACGGACCCATCATCTTCCTCGAGGCACGTGGTGCTGCGGCTTTCACTTAAATGTGATTTCAATTTCGATGATGACGTTAAGGTCGTGGGTTACACCGTTGCGTATTCACAGTTATTAACGATAGCGTCACAGGTTTCCTCTTGAGCTAATATCGGAAGAGATTCCGTGTGCATGCTAATAGGAAATCGCGGATGCCGTAGTAGTCGCGAGCGAGGTCACGAGATCGGCACTGCGACGACTCGCGAATAACACGACAACGACAATGTGTGCAAGCAGCGACCCTGGCCTTGATTCCAGCACACCTTACACGACGATTTTTCGATTAAGGTAGCGTGGTCGTACGTCATGTTGATCCTCCTAACAACGGGGTTCAATAAAGTTTATCGGAGTTTGTATTCTCTTTGTAGTCCGACAGTTGCATCAAAAGGAAGAAATGAAGCAGACACTTCAGTTGACAATTTTAGCGAACACAAGTCGTATAAATCATTATTTTCGACAAGACAATTCATTTTTCATTAGATTTACGCATTAATTTAATAAATAATTATTTTTTATCATATTAGCCCCGAGATTTAATTTTAATAATTTTAATATACTGAGAATGATGCTATTTATGTTAAAGCATGATAAAAATAAAAAAAGTGGAGTAAAGTTGAAAAAAAGCATATAACATAATGATGAAGCATATAATAATTCTTATCTCTAGCTATTAAATGTACGCTCTTTATAGTTTTACATACGGCAGATAAAGGTTAAACACATACATACACAAACACATATACATATTACTTTGAAAAAGAGATATATATATTTTAGTTTTTTGTGGTTAAAATAAGAGGCATTTGTTTGATAAACTATTTAACTAGCAGCATTGACTATATTATGTCGAATAGTCAATAAATTTAAATTGTCAATAATCAATACAAGAAGCAATCAAATTCATTATACATATATGTCTCTTAAGTAAATATTATATGGTTTACAGTCGGTGTGGTCGGTTGATTGATCAAATTTCATAAATATTTGAATATCTACTTGATATCGCAACATATCATTTTAACTTTGATCGTCACGACTATCGGCACTCGCTAAACTTAAAGGGAGATTATGATGGCTTGAACATTGTTTCCTTCATGACCTTATCCCAGTGGTATCCAAAGTGTGCGCCGCGGCGCCCTGGTGCGCCGCATAATAGACTCAGGGGCGCCACGGTAAATGTTAATTTTTTTTCTCTTGGGCAAATGCAACATTTATCATACAGACTTTACGCTCCTTCTGTCTAGGCTCAATGGCCTAAATGATAAGGGAGCCGCAACTGCGTTAGAAACATTTAGAGGAGTCTCAAGTGTTAAAAGTTTGGAAACCACTGCCTTATCCCATCAACGAGTGAGATTGATCCCTTGAGAACAAACCGACCTATCCTGTGATCAGCGCGGCTTTGTGTGAACTTTATGTCAAAGTACCAAAAATTATAAGAATTGGACGATAAATCCAATCCTGGTTTGTATCCACGTGTTACCCTCAAGGTTACATAGTCTCTTTATAGAAAGAAGGAAGATCTCTAATGCCAGTTTTTGGCACCGTCTGAAATTGATCCAAAAATATCAAAAACGCTCCTTACATTTGTACGTGTGTGTGTGTGTGTATGTAAGGAGATATGTAGGTAATATAAGAGCGTTGGCGATAAAAATGGGTTTAACTAGAATTATAGTATAAACAGGCACCAAAATATGTCCATTTAGACTAAAATCACTTTATTTTAATAGTTGTTACAAAAATATAACGTTTTCGATATTTTTGGATCAATTTCAGACGGTACTAAAAACCGGCCTTAGAGACCCCCCTCCTTTACGTTTTATCCTAAACTTTTTTTGCTAAATATACGCTCTCACGGTGCTGAGTTATATCGATTTCGAGACATTGTGGTTACATCGAGTAAAACACGAGACGGCGGTGCATGAGGTGCGGAAGTATGAGCGTTTATTACAAAGGTTGCAAAATAATGGATTTGATATTAGTCTGGCTCTCGTATTGCGAATTCGTGTCGCTTTCAGCGGCCTTAATTGCATTATTGATCGGGAAAATAATTGTTAGTTGAATTTATTGAAACGGAGACTAAGATCGTTTTATATAATAGAAAAAGGCTAATTTGTACACTGTGTGAATGGAGTAATTAATCATTACTGGGGACAACTTTTTTCCTCCTTTCTTTTTTTGATCTCGCAAATATAAGAAAATTCAATGTCTATCAATCTAAAATGATTTTCAAAAGTATGAAAAAAGTAAAAAAACAGTGTGACAGAGAAATATTTAATATTTAATTGAATATTCCAAACTAAACTCGAAATTAAAGTCAGATACAAATTATATCAATTCCAAATGACAATTTAGATTGAGTATCTTCATTGAGTATCTTTGAAGGAAACACAATGTCGATAATACCTAGTAGAAATATCATTCATAGCTATATATAAAGCATCCTATAACGAAAAAACTTTTACTATATGTATACATTTTCAATATATTTTTTCACTATAAATCACTCCTTTTTTAGTTGTACCATTAATTCAGAGATTCTATATATATATTCCCCTATGTTATTCGCATCTTCTTTATTGGACATCGAAAACTTTTACTCTTCCGTAATACTTTTTCTACTTTCATCAACATCAAATTAGAAGCTCGACTACACTTTACAGCTTCCATATTGAACATGTTGGTAATTTATAAGATAATCGTATCAAGCAGGTGGCAACAGAGAGATGTAATATTCTAAGTCTAAATATAGAATTATTTTTCAATAAAATGACGTAAACATATTTCTCAATAATTTTTCCTATCGTTAAAACATAAAAACATAAGTATATAACATACTTATTTACAAAAAAATCAGAATCGCGAATAAAGAAAACATTATATTTGTATATTTATATCATTAACTACTAAAAAAAGTGAACAATAGCATGCAGAATATTTACAAAATAATATTACCTTCAATGACTCAGGCAAGTATCCCGTAAGAAAATCTAAGAGCTTAGATAATTCCTCTTCAGCTAGTAGACGAAAATTTCGACCTCGTTCTACCGCTTCGGGACACTCCATGCTGAAACTAATTACCAAAAGATTACTGCGTAAATGGTAAACTTTCGAATTTCTTCTTATAAATGTCAGCCTCCGACAACAAAATTCCGATTATCTCGGAATTATCTCGGAGATTAATTGCGCAGACAAATAATTCGTGGCTTCTGACGTAATCGATAATTTGATATGGTGAGAGAGATTAATATGTAACTTTTCAAGGACTTGTAAAAAAAATTGTATGGTATTAGCAAAGGCACGCGACATGGTCTGCTTATTCATTATTGCTACGCTGGTTTCAGTTTCCGCAGATTGATGCATATCGGCAAAATATTATGTATAATCATGAATTGCGTGAACAGTTTGACGAGCTTAGCGTTAATGCATGTTATTAGTAAAAGCTCCATAACTTTTCAAGGTCCGGCTCATTGTTTGCAGTGCTTTACGTCGGAGTTTGGTTAGACTTTAAATGAATCTTTATCCATATTAAACAGTTTAAAAAGCTCTCCACATTATCGACAAAATGTCTTAAATTTTTAATTACGAAACTTATTGTAAAAATATTCGAAGACGAGAATCATTTATCGATTTGAAGTGACATTTAGATGAACATTAAATTAAAACTCAAATCTCTGTTCAAAATAATTATCAGATCAAAAGGTCTGATCCGTCCTTTCTGTTTTTATGTAATCGTACCTGTAGCAGTGGCTACATTGCAATTGTGTTTGTTAAATAATGTTACACAATATTGACATTCTCACACAATGGAAACGCGTAAGATACAATTTACGCAGTATGCAAGAAATGGCGATATTTATGCGTTGGTGCAATGTGGGTCAGCATAACCTTCAGTAAAATTTCCTTCCTGGACAGTAAGGCTTCTTGTGTTTTAACGACGCGCGAACTTAGATTCGTAAGATTACGACGCAACTGATTCACAAGTACGGTACGCTTGCGTTACGCAAGCTCAGTCCAATTGCCGTTTGTATAACAAGTTAAAAAAAGCGAGATATCCGTTATCGCTTTACATTGAGAAATAAAAAGCTGATGTGCGAATGACGCTGAGATAAATTTATTTTATAGTGACATGCGCAATATTCTTGCAAATTGATTTCGGATGAAACACTACAAAAATCCTTGCGCTCGAGATACATGCGAATATCCCGATCGATGATTGGTTACGTAGTTTCGTTAAATTTATAATTTATTGTCTTTTATGTCTGCGAATTCGAATAAAACTCACACACGGCGTGCAACGCCAGTAAACAAGTCCGCACTCGTTTATTAACCATAATAAATTGGTTAGACGAGCATAAATAGATAATGAGAAAAATATCGTAGTAAAAATATCTCTCAATGACTTTAATCTTGTGGTTTTTACAGTTTTATCGTTAATCGACACACTTCAGTAGTGCTATTAACGCGAAATTGCACGAAATTGTACACTCAAAACGGCACAAAAGTACCTTCTCGAATCACTTACGTCGTGATCTGCATGTTTTATCGTTGGAAACATCACGGAGAAAGCGTGTTGGGCACTCTTGACGATAATCGCTGATAGCCAAGGTGTTAAGTATCAACGAGGAAGCACATCCTCGTAAACGACATCGGTGTCATAACACGCACGCCGGTAACGCGAGATATTGCCGATACTTCAACAAAGAATTTGCGGATGACGAGATGAAGCGAGTGCGTTCTCGATACGTACCGGCGGTATGCCGTGCCGGTCCAATAGCCGGTTGTGCGTGTTGGGCAATTCCCAGTCCTCCCCCTTAACCCACGGCTTAAGAAGGCCCCGAGATCCAGATGTACATCGTAGATGTATATATCCTTTCGTATCTCGCGTCTCCACGTCTTGTACCGATCTTGCCGGTCATGCGTCTTGCATAAATTTGCGTGCGTACACGCGCGTTATAATCGATTTACCTGAACGAGCGGCAGCCTGTCGTTCACGTTCCGAGTACGTCGTGTGGTTCCGTCTCCTCGCGAGGAGGATGACGGTGACGTCTCGTACCCGGGATCGTTGATTGATTCGACACCACTGCCCGATCGATCGCGCACGATTTCGATGGGGATCCGTTCGGTTTTGTGAAGCGGAGGCCTCGCCGCCGCCGAGAATGGTCGCGGGCTGTTGTCAAGGGGTAGTTCCAACGGAGGAGGCACCCACCCTCGCCGCCCCCTGAACCCGCACTGCCACCCCTGGGCCACCGTCGCCCTCCGTGCACCGAACGCCGTCGGGGCGACGGCGCGCAAGCGTCGCGACGCCGACAGTGCCGCGGTTCAAACCATCAGCGCCCTTGGGAAGGTCTGCTTTTGCAGGGCCGTGATGACGTAGTCCGCGGATCCGAGACAGCTGAGTCGGTTCTCTTCTCTCTCTTTCTTTCTCATTTCTGCCGAGAAAGCGAATCGCGCATCGCGAACGAAACATTTTGCATGATGCACGGGCGATCGTGCCGCGCGTAAGGTGGGCCAAAGCAACTTGTAATTATAGATACGAAGGTGGCACGAGGGATCGTTAAAAGCGGCACGCACACGAATGCCAAGTTCAGGTCTACAAGCGACAGAATTTACGGACCTAACGCTCTCACGATTGTCACCCCGACAGTATAAACGCGCGTGCGAGTTGTCGGACGGGTGAAACACGCGATATAATAGCGAGTAACACGAGAGTTCGGTTAATGCTGAATGAAAACTGTAACGGCCAAATAATCATGCACGCAATTATCACACGTCATTGCGATGACAATTTTGACGTACGAGAGAAGGCACGATGTTGCACGCTCGGTTTTCTTTGTTGCGCAGAACTACAGAACCTCCGCATTACCCCCGAAAAAGTTACAGCAGAAGCTAGGATTGCAGATCCAGCTGTCGCATAGGCGTCATAAATTTATGAAAAATCGTAATGGACGTCGGATTCATTTCTAAAACAATTGATATTATTTTCGTATATATATATACACTATTTATTATATTTATTTTCTCATAAAAATATCTATAACTTTTATTTTCTTTTACTTTAATTTATTTATTTATAGAAATGGAAAATCACAGCGTGAAAATTTTTGTACTATGAAAAATAATTTTTTATCCGTGAGTAGATATATTCTACGGTCAATTACATTTTTAAAGCGGTACTCATTCGGGCGAAGAACCTACGTGCTCATTGAGAATTATAAATGAGTGCTGAAATAAATTCATAATAATCTCAATAAAATTTTGAAGCACGTTTCTAAAAACATCACATGACATGGAAAATATTTCAATGTCACGGTTCGTTTTTATTTAAACGTCGAAGATTTAATTATCATCCGTTTGAACTAATATACGGCCACTAACAATAAGTGAAAGAAGGAAAGACGAATAAGAAGTTTGCATGAAATTAGGTCACGTATGTGACTAGAGGTAATAAAAAAAATCTCATTTGCATTTGTTAAAATAGGATTAAAGTTGTTTATACGAAATACGTTTGTGATTAATAATTTGTCGCGTGAATATATATGTATGAAAAAGATTTTTCGCATAGTGATTAATGGAACATTTCGCATATGCTTTACAAAATAATAAGTTTATGATGTAATATATTGTAAATTTTGAGCTCAATGATGCTTGTGTTTCTTTAAGTAAATCATTGCGCTACAATTTTAATTGCGAAAAGAAATATCTCACAAAACAAAATGTAATAAATAACTATGCATGCAAATTTGTTTATCATGTTCTTTTAAAATTGATGTTTTCCATATATCTACTCAAAATAATATTAAAACGTCATTAAGTTTATCAATTGGATTCTACATAGCGCGTGACTTGCATAATGAATACACCGTTCCATTTGCCTTATCCTTCTTCTCGTTTAATTACTATCCTCCGACATAGTCGTAACTTTCTAATTCGACAAAGAGCGTTTTATGTAAGTAAGGCCGCGCTACGATTATCCCACAAAATGTGGTCAGAACGAATCCGTTTTACGGGGCAATATCACGAAACGTTAAAACATGTATCTTGAAAAGTCTAGCTTCGCATTTGTTTTAGTATAAAACAAGAGAAAGAGAGAAAGTAGATTATACTGTGTCTTGTCTTTATTAAGTATTAAGTGCATGTAAAAGAACTATTGTATGTATAAGATAATATTTTTTTTAATTTTTTAATTAACAAGTTTAAAAATAGTATAGCTGGATAATTTAAAACGGGGGGAAGAGAGACAGGTGTGAGGTAGAAAAAGGAGATGGAAGAACAGTAAAAAGCAGGATAATGGGCACAGAAAAGTTGTTCTACATGAGAAACAGGATATTGGTAAAGTGACACAGCTTGGGGCGCAGTGGAATGGTTATATCTATAATAGAGATATATATGAGAGAGAGTAGTATACTGATTAGAAATGGGAGAGATTGATTCAAGTTCAAGTATAGGGAATAGGGGAAGCGTGAGAAAAAAGGGGGGGACAGGGGGGACGGAAACTGGGACAGGAAAGACTAAAGAAAGAGGAGAAGGCTGCGGGGGGGATGAAGAAAAAGGGGAGGAACCCCAAAGGGAGAGAGCAGGGCCTGAGATGCGAGAGGAAGAGAGAAAAAGACGCAATAAGAGAGAGATGGGAAAGAGAATTAAGTAGAGAGAGAGCGAGAGATAGAAGATGAGGAAGAGAGGACAAGGAGGAGAGCGAGAGAGATATGTAGAGCTATAAGGAAGAGCGAATAGAGAAAGAGAAAAGGGCCGGAGGTACGGAAGACAAGGCGGAACAAGCACGGGTGGAAGGCGGGTGGCAAACGGGCAACGATGTCAGGCCATCGCGCGCGGGGCCGACGCTCGCAGGGGGGGGGGGGGGAGAGAGAGGGCCTGAAGAGGGAAGGGAAATAACAAGAAGGAAAAACCGGGATAGGGGAAGAATGTTCAGTAGAAAGAGAAGGAAGGATTGGGACAGGTAGGAGAGGGCGCGAGGGCGAGAGGAAGAGAGATGATGAGATGAGAGAGAATAGCGAAAAGGGGAGATGAGATTAAGAGGATAGAGCGAAGAGATAAGCTAGAGAGAGAGGATGAAGATGATAGGTGGGCGTACGCGCGCGCGCTCGCGCGCGCGGCTGCGCTCGCGCTCTTGAGGGCCGAACCGGTGGTATGGCGCAACAAGCGCGTAGAAGGGGAGGTGTGCTGGCCGGTCACGGGACGGCAACTAGGGCCAACAAGGGGGTGATAATAGAGACAGTAGTCCCGAGAAATGGAAAGTGACTCAATGCATCAGGAGATCATAGCGATAGAGATAGTAGATGAGGAGAGATAGAGATATATAATCATGGGAAAATGCCAAAAAGCTGTGTAAATTTAAAATTATAATGTTTCTCATGTTAACATTTTATGTGCAAAATTATCATGCTTTTTAATGTTATTAAATCTATTTTTATACGATAAAACATTTCTATATATACAACAGTTTTAAATTATCCAGCTATACTATTTTTAAACTTGTTAATTAAAAAATTAAAAAAAATATTATCTTATACATACAATAGTTCTTTTACATGCACTTAATACTTAATAAAGACAAGACACAGTATAATCTACTTTCTCTCTTTCTCTTGTTTTATACTAAAACAAATGCGAAGCTAGACTTTTCAAGATACATGTTTTAACGTTTCGTGATATTGCCCCGTAAAACGGATTCGTTCTGACCACATTTTGTGGGATAATCGTAGCGCGGCCTTACTTACATAAAACGCTCTTTGTCGAATTAGAAAGTTACGACTATGTCGGAGGATAGTAATTAAACGAGAAGAAGGATAAGGCAAATGGAACGGTGTATTCATTATGCAAGTCACGCGCTATGTAGAATCCAATTGATAAACTTAATGACGTTTTAATATTATTTTGAGTAGATATATGGAAAACATCAATTTTAAAAGAACATGATAAACAAATTTGCATGCATAGTTATTTATTACATTTTGTTTTGTGAGATATTTCTTTTCGCAATTAAAATTGTAGCGCAATGATTTACTTAAAGAAACACAAGCATCATTGAGCTCAAAATTTACAATATATTACATCATAAACTTATTATTTTGTAAAGCATATGCGAAATGTTCCATTAATCACTATGCGAAAAATCTTTTTCATACATATATATTCACGCGACAAATTATTAATCACAAACGTATTTCGTATAAACAACTTTAATCCTATTTTAACAAATGCAAATGAGATTTTTTTTATTACCTCTAGTCACATACGTGACCTAATTTCATGCAAACTTCTTATTCGTCTTTCCTTCTTTCACTTATTGTTAGTGGCCGTATATTAGTTCAAACGGATGATAATTAAATCTTCGACGTTTAAATAAAAACGAACCGTGACATTGAAATATTTTCCATGTCATGTGATGTTTTTAGAAACGTGCTTCAAAATTTTATTGAGATTATTATGAATTTATTTCAGCACTCATTTATAATTCTCAATGAGCACGTAGGTTCTTCGCCCGAATGAGTACCGCTTTAAAAATGTAATTGACCGTAGAATATATCTACTCACGGATAAAAAATTATTTTTCATAGTACAAAAATTTTCACGCTGTGATTTTCCATTTCTATAAATAAATAAATTAAAGTAAAAGAAAATAAAAGTTATAGATATTTTTATGAGAAAATAAATATAATAAATAGTGTATATATATATACGAAAATAATATCAATTGTTTTAGAAATGAATCC
Organism: Crematogaster levior; assembly: GCA_901521435.1. Taxonomy (NCBI): domain Eukaryota; kingdom Metazoa; phylum Arthropoda; class Insecta; order Hymenoptera; family Formicidae; genus Crematogaster; species Crematogaster levior. The sequence goes on from CABEGB010001296.1 coordinate 84,087, forward strand.
GACGTCCATTACGATTTTTCATAAATTTATGACGCCTATGCGACAGCTGGATCTGCAATCCTAGCTTCTGCTGTAACTTTTTCGGGGGTAATGCGGAGGTTCTGTAGTTCTGCGCAACAAAGAAAACCGAGCGTGCAACATCGTGCCTTCTCTCGTACGTCAAAATTGTCATCGCAATGACGTGTGATAATTGCGTGCATGATTATTTGGCCGTTACAGTTTTCATTCAGCATTAACCGAACTCTCGTGTTACTCGCTATTATATCGCGTGTTTCACCCGTCCGACAACTCGCACGCGCGTTTATACTGTCGGGGTGACAATCGTGAGAGCGTTAGGTCCGTAAATTCTGTCGCTTGTAGACCTGAACTTGGCATTCGTGTGCGTGCCGCTTTTAACGATCCCTCGTGCCACCTTCGTATCTATAATTACAAGTTGCTTTGGCCCACCTTACGCGCGGCACGATCGCCCGTGCATCATGCAAAATGTTTCGTTCGCGATGCGCGATTCGCTTTCTCGGCAGAAATGAGAAAGAAAGAGAGAGAAGAGAACCGACTCAGCTGTCTCGGATCCGCGGACTACGTCATCACGGCCCTGCAAAAGCAGACCTTCCCAAGGGCGCTGATGGTTTGAACCGCGGCACTGTCGGCGTCGCGACGCTTGCGCGCCGTCGCCCCGACGGCGTTCGGTGCACGGAGGGCGACGGTGGCCCAGGGGTGGCAGTGCGGGTTCAGGGGGCGGCGAGGGTGGGTGCCTCCTCCGTTGGAACTACCCCTTGACAACAGCCCGCGACCATTCTCGGCGGCGGCGAGGCCTCCGCTTCACAAAACCGAACGGATCCCCATCGAAATCGTGCGCGATCGATCGGGCAGTGGTGTCGAATCAATCAACGATCCCGGGTACGAGACGTCACCGTCATCCTCCTCGCGAGGAGACGGAACCACACGACGTACTCGGAACGTGAACGACAGGCTGCCGCTCGTTCAGGTAAATCGATTATAACGCGCGTGTACGCACGCAAATTTATGCAAGACGCATGACCGGCAAGATCGGTACAAGACGTGGAGACGCGAGATACGAAAGGATATATACATCTACGATGTACATCTGGATCTCGGGGCCTTCTTAAGCCGTGGGTTAAGGGGGAGGACTGGGAATTGCCCAACACGCACAACCGGCTATTGGACCGGCACGGCATACCGCCGGTACGTATCGAGAACGCACTCGCTTCATCTCGTCATCCGCAAATTCTCTGTTGAAGTATCGGCAATATCTCGCGTTACCGGCGTGCGTGTTATGACACCGATGTCGTTTACGAGGATGTGCTTCCTCGTTGATACTTAACACCTTGGCTATCAGCGATTATCGTCAAGAGTGCCCAACACGCTTTCTCCGTGATGTTTCCAACGATAAAACATGCAGATCACGACGTAAGTGATTCGAGAAGGTACTTTTGTGCCGTTTTGAGTGTACAATTTCGTGCAATTTCGCGTTAATAGCACTACTGAAGTGTGTCGATTAACGATAAAACTGTAAAAACCACAAGATTAAAGTCATTGAGAGATATTTTTACTACGATATTTTTCTCATTATCTATTTATGCTCGTCTAACCAATTTATTATGGTTAATAAACGAGTGCGGACTTGTTTACTGGCGTTGCACGCCGTGTGTGAGTTTTATTCGAATTCGCAGACATAAAAGACAATAAATTATAAATTTAACGAAACTACGTAACCAATCATCGATCGGGATATTCGCATGTATCTCGAGCGCAAGGATTTTTGTAGTGTTTCATCCGAAATCAATTTGCAAGAATATTGCGCATGTCACTATAAAATAAATTTATCTCAGCGTCATTCGCACATCAGCTTTTTATTTCTCAATGTAAAGCGATAACGGATATCTCGCTTTTTTTAACTTGTTATACAAACGGCAATTGGACTGAGCTTGCGTAACGCAAGCGTACCGTACTTGTGAATCAGTTGCGTCGTAATCTTACGAATCTAAGTTCGCGCGTCGTTAAAACACAAGAAGCCTTACTGTCCAGGAAGGAAATTTTACTGAAGGTTATGCTGACCCACATTGCACCAACGCATAAATATCGCCATTTCTTGCATACTGCGTAAATTGTATCTTACGCGTTTCCATTGTGTGAGAATGTCAATATTGTGTAACATTATTTAACAAACACAATTGCAATGTAGCCACTGCTACAGGTACGATTACATAAAAACAGAAAGGACGGATCAGACCTTTTGATCTGATAATTATTTTGAACAGAGATTTGAGTTTTAATTTAATGTTCATCTAAATGTCACTTCAAATCGATAAATGATTCTCGTCTTCGAATATTTTTACAATAAGTTTCGTAATTAAAAATTTAAGACATTTTGTCGATAATGTGGAGAGCTTTTTAAACTGTTTAATATGGATAAAGATTCATTTAAAGTCTAACCAAACTCCGACGTAAAGCACTGCAAACAATGAGCCGGACCTTGAAAAGTTATGGAGCTTTTACTAATAACATGCATTAACGCTAAGCTCGTCAAACTGTTCACGCAATTCATGATTATACATAATATTTTGCCGATATGCATCAATCTGCGGAAACTGAAACCAGCGTAGCAATAATGAATAAGCAGACCATGTCGCGTGCCTTTGCTAATACCATACAATTTTTTTTACAAGTCCTTGAAAAGTTACATATTAATCTCTCTCACCATATCAAATTATCGATTACGTCAGAAGCCACGAATTATTTGTCTGCGCAATTAATCTCCGAGATAATTCCGAGATAATCGGAATTTTGTTGTCGGAGGCTGACATTTATAAGAAGAAATTCGAAAGTTTACCATTTACGCAGTAATCTTTTGGTAATTAGTTTCAGCATGGAGTGTCCCGAAGCGGTAGAACGAGGTCGAAATTTTCGTCTACTAGCTGAAGAGGAATTATCTAAGCTCTTAGATTTTCTTACGGGATACTTGCCTGAGTCATTGAAGGTAATATTATTTTGTAAATATTCTGCATGCTATTGTTCACTTTTTTTAGTAGTTAATGATATAAATATACAAATATAATGTTTTCTTTATTCGCGATTCTGATTTTTTTGTAAATAAGTATGTTATATACTTATGTTTTTATGTTTTAACGATAGGAAAAATTATTGAGAAATATGTTTACGTCATTTTATTGAAAAATAATTCTATATTTAGACTTAGAATATTACATCTCTCTGTTGCCACCTGCTTGATACGATTATCTTATAAATTACCAACATGTTCAATATGGAAGCTGTAAAGTGTAGTCGAGCTTCTAATTTGATGTTGATGAAAGTAGAAAAAGTATTACGGAAGAGTAAAAGTTTTCGATGTCCAATAAAGAAGATGCGAATAACATAGGGGAATATATATATAGAATCTCTGAATTAATGGTACAACTAAAAAAGGAGTGATTTATAGTGAAAAAATATATTGAAAATGTATACATATAGTAAAAGTTTTTTCGTTATAGGATGCTTTATATATAGCTATGAATGATATTTCTACTAGGTATTATCGACATTGTGTTTCCTTCAAAGATACTCAATGAAGATACTCAATCTAAATTGTCATTTGGAATTGATATAATTTGTATCTGACTTTAATTTCGAGTTTAGTTTGGAATATTCAATTAAATATTAAATATTTCTCTGTCACACTGTTTTTTTTTACTTTTTTCATACTTTTGAAAATCATTTAGATTGATAGACATTGAATTTTCTTATATATGCGAGATCAAAAAAAGAAAGGAGGAAAAAAGTTGTCCCATTGAATTTTCTTATATTTGCGAGATCAAAAAAAGAAAGGAGGAAAAAAGTTGTCCCCAGTAATGATTAATTACTCCATTCACACAGTGTACAAATTAGCCTTTTTCTATTATATAAAACGATCTCAGTCTCCGTTTCAATAAATTCAACTAACAATTATTTTCCCGATCAATAATGCAATTAAGGCCGCTAAAAGCGACACGAATTCGCAATACGAGAGCCAGACTAATATCAAATCCATTATTTTGCAACCTTTGTAATAAACGCTCATACTTCCGCACCTCATGCACCGCCGTCTCGTGTTTTACTCGATGTAACCACAATGTCTCGAAATCGATATAACTCAGCACCGTGAGAGCGTATATTTAGCAAAAAAAGTTTAGGATAAAACGTAAAGGAGGGGGGTCTCTAAGGCCGGTTTTTAGTACCGTCTGAAATTGATCCAAAAATATCGAAAACGTTATATTTTTGTAACAACTATTAAAATAAAGTGATTTTAGTCTAAATGGACATATTTTGGTGCCTGTTTATACTATAATTCTAGTTAAACCCATTTTTATCGCCAACGCTCTTATATTACCTACATATCTCCTTACATACACACACACACACACGTACAAATGTAAGGAGCGTTTTTGATATTTTTGGATCAATTTCAGACGGTGCCAAAAACTGGCATTAGAGATCTTCCTTCTTTCTATAAAGAGACTATGTAACCTTGAGGGTAACACGTGGATACAAACCAGGATTGGATTTATCGTCCAATTCTTATAATTTTTGGTACTTTGACATAAAGTTCACACAAAGCCGCGCTGATCACAGGATAGGTCGGTTTGTTCTCAAGGGATCAATCTCACTCGTTGATGGGATAAGGCAGTGGTTTCCAAACTTTTAACACTTGAGACTCCTCTAAATGTTTCTAACGCAGTTGCGGCTCCCTTATCATTTAGGCCATTGAGCCTAGACAGAAGGAGCGTAAAGTCTGTATGATAAATGTTGCATTTGCCCAAGAGAAAAAAAATTAACATTTACCGTGGCGCCCCTGAGTCTATTATGCGGCGCACCAGGGCGCCGCGGCGCACACTTTGGATACCACTGGGATAAGGTCATGAAAGAAACAATGTTCAAGCCATCATAATCTCCCTTTAAGTTTAGCGAGTGCCGATAGTCGTGACGATCAAAGTTAAAATGATATGTTGCGATATCAAGTAGATATTCAAATATTTATGAAATTTGATCAATCAACCGACCACACCGACTGTAAACCATATAATATTTACTTAAGAGACATATATGTATAATGAATTTGATTGCTTCTTGTATTGATTATTGACAATTTAAATTTATTGACTATTCGACATAATATAGTCAATGCTGCTAGTTAAATAGTTTATCAAACAAATGCCTCTTATTTTAACCACAAAAAACTAAAATATATATATCTCTTTTTCAAAGTAATATGTATATGTGTTTGTGTATGTATGTGTTTAACCTTTATCTGCCGTATGTAAAACTATAAAGAGCGTACATTTAATAGCTAGAGATAAGAATTATTATATGCTTCATCATTATGTTATATGCTTTTTTTTTCAACTTTATTCCTAATTTTTTTTTATTTTTATCATGCTTTAACATAAATAGCATCATTCTCAGTATATTAAAATTATTAAAATTAAATCTCGGGGCTAATATGATAAAAAATAATTATTTATTAAATTAATGCGTAAATCTAATGAAAAATGAATTGTCTTGTCGAAAATAATGATTTATACGACTTGTGTTCGCTAAAATTGTCAACTGAAGTGTCTGCTTCATTTCTTCCTTTTGATGCAACTGTCGGACTACAAAGAGAATACAAACTCCGATAAACTTTATTGAACCCCGTTGTTAGGAGGATCAACATGACGTACGACCACGCTACCTTAATCGAAAAATCGTCGTGTAAGGTGTGCTGGAATCAAGGCCAGGGTCGCTGCTTGCACACATTGTCGTTGTCGTGTTATTCGCGAGTCGTCGCAGTGCCGATCTCGTGACCTCGCTCGCGACTACTACGGC